>JAIFHC010000611.1:0-50000 GCA_021229015.1 Solen grandis | reverse complement strand
CATCTACCATCAAAATTCACCTACGAGCCACCTTTGTATTAAAAGAAACTATATTACTCAGCACGGTAAAGTGAAAGTTACGCAACATCATAGAGAAATTAGTTTTTTTGTGCGTTTATGCCACATACAATTATTGTGTCTCGTAAATATTTTTTTTTTACTCAAAATTGAGTTTCATTACTCAGCATACATGTGTTCTACGTTTGATCATTCATAAAAAATGTGAGGTTATTCGGTTTTCAAAGAACAGAAACGGGGCTCAGAAAGTAGGTACTATAGTTGTGAGTGACTACGTCACATCTTAAAACTCTTCAGCGAGTCAGGGACTCTCTTTATATCTAAGGCAGGAGTAAAAGTTGGAAGGTGAGTATGAGCTATTTTAAACCGTTATTATGCCTTTGATTTTAAAATCGTCAAATTGGAAAAATGAAGTTCATGCATGAGCCTTTGTATTACAGGCGTGAGAGTATATATATATATATATTTACTCAATTGTAAAAGAAAGTGTGTATTAGGTTTTTTCTCATCTTTTTCTTATTATGTTTTCAGAAAATGCACATCATATAATGTATACCGGCCATAGAATACTCTATAAATAAATGATTGAGTTTGTATTGGGACGAGGTATAAGTACGCGAAGGAAATGTACATGATACATGTACGTTATTGAAACACAGAATCTGTACACTAATCTCATACCATCACCTTGCACTGATATGGACCATATATTAACCTTTAGTATGATACCAAATATGCGTTTGTGTAAATTATGAATTTTCGTTCATATTTCTTAAAACCCTAGTGTCCTTTTTTCCTATCTGGGCATATCGGTATACAGATATTCATTCATCAGACTACCGCAGTTTTCACTTTCTTTTGCAACTGAGCGTATAAAGATAAATCATCCCACCTGTTTTGAACTATGATTTTTCTAACATGAGTAATTTGAGGGATGTGCTGTGACATAGCTTTCTCGCTGAGCCCCTTATCATTCAGCTAACGTTACAGTTTACAAAGAGGCCTTGTATATGTGCACTTCCGTTGATACATGAATCATGTATATCGGTATCTCGGATACCTCCGGGAGAAATTTATATCTACTCTGCGAGCAACGATATTGTTGAACGAAGCTCGATATCACTTATTTGTACGTTCGGAAAAAAAGATTCACATCGAGATATAAATGAAAACGGTTTCAATCTATGTATGGGGCAGGGTGCTCCCGGGTTCAACCAGGGATACTCGGAAGGGGGTACAGCATATTGGTACCCGCAAAGTTATTACGAATTATTGCCTAAGAGAAAAAATGATTAAGAAAACGATAAGATTAGACGGTATTTTATGAAAGGCGGTCTCCATATGCTGCCTTTTTAGAGCATCCGTTATAGAGCTCATATTTAATGTATTTGGTTGTTGTAGACAACGTGTAAATCGATATGTATAGTTGCCAACAATTTAACATTTCTATGTCATTCGTGCACAATAAATGACAAGTGAAAAGCTGTTTTTGTAGTGGTATATTTAGATCCTATGGTGACATGCAGCTAAATAATCCGAATTCACAAAGGCATCTCGGGAGCACCACGGGAGTAACCCATTTGGGACTCGAACCAATAGCGATGAGGCACAAAGAAACTGTTACCACACACCCTTATATAATAATCCTTATCATGTTTTGAACAAGATATTTAAATGGTGGTAGTGCATTCTTGTGCCACCAAAAGTAATAAAAAAGATGTTTATGAGTTGCTATCTTTTAAGCAAAAATATGTGGCTATACATATTTACTGGGAAACCGTGTGCCCACATACAATGTGTATGCAGTTAATGCAATCTATTTGCAAAAGGATTATGTATTATATAAAATGCTTTAAACACTTCATTCAGCCTATCATGTTTCTTCCCTATAACTTGCATCAGTACACATCCGGGCATATAAAGGCCTTATACTAAGCCAGTTGATTTGAAGTCTCATTCTTTCCTAACTTTTAGACCAATTTTCGCGAATTCATAATCGCAAACAATTACTTGTATTTTGCGTAAAATTCAGAATCCTTGAGCAACCTATTGACCATTAAACTTCGAAATAAGACGTTAATCTACGTAAATCAACAAGCAATTCCCAAACACATAATCTACATTCTAGTGTATAATTCCACACGTTGTTCAAAAGGAAAGAAATACACAATAGAGATGTTTCCCCAATTTAAATCAGCGAACTATACCGAGTATTGCCGAACCCCCTGTGAAATAGTCTATAGATAATCTGAATTTAAGGGTAGTGGATTTTATTGGTAACTTTCACGACTACGGATCCGAAGGTTGTGGGTTCAAACTCCACTAGGGGCAAAGAGTTTGCATGGCCTGCAAGGTGCAACGCACTTGTACATTCCGAGAAACGTCAAGAGGGATTTATATAAGTTGTTGGCACTTGTTTCCCAACCGACTTAAAAAAAAAAATAGGTTAAAACTAGATCCAAGCAATGTATTATCAATACCATTTTAATGACTTTCGTATATCGCGGCGAGGATCGATCTAGCGACCTCCTGCAGACGGTGTTACTATATGGCTAACGGGAACTGTGCTTACACAACGATTCCATCAAAGCCGTATGTGCCAAACTCCTTAACTAAGCTCACCAAACTATCTAATAAAAACATTTACAACTGATCTGTCTTGATTTTAATATCATCAGTTTTTGATTTTGTACAGCTTGAGCATTTATCATGGAAACAATGCTACCCATGTTTTACTTAAATTTTGAAACAACTCGCTCGAAAACAGTCTTAACATTACATGCATTTTATTTCACGTATTTCTCATATAACGCGCCGAGTCAAGATGTATTAGAGAAGGGGCGCGCGGTTGAAGTGGCCAGCGCTGTAGCATCGGACGACAATTAAATGAGCGCCATTAATTTGTTGATACGGAAACCCAGACTGGATACCTATCGGGTTACTGCGATAAGCAGACTACAGGGAGCGTGGGCTGGTCAGAAAGTTGTTATGCCCTTCCAACTACTACACTTCCGGGACATTCAAAATAAGCAACCTCCGTCCTTCCGAAATCTTTAGGCAAGGATTTACTACAAACGCATCTTTTAAAATGTATCGTTTATCGTAAATAGTTCCTTATGATTTGTAATTGACTCCTTAGTTTTAGTTTAGGGTCTTCCAATCCTAATAGAGATCTATTCCATCAAAGCAATGCATATAACTTAACAATACACATGTATATAAGAAGTCAAGTATCAAACAATGGTAATCTTGGGGGCAAATTGACATGTTATGACAAGTGAAGAAGTTCTTTTATTATCTCTCCTTGATTATTTTGTTGCCATGAGTTATCTCCCCTGAAAATAAAAGTGATTTTCTCCATTTTCCTATGGTAAGTTTAGATTTTTCCCAAAAGTTGATACAAGTCATAAAATGCATCTTTCTAACTTGAGTTCTTTTCATAAATCAAATTCATTTTTTTTTATATTCATTGAAAATACCTATTTTCCATAGGCTTCAATGTTAATTTATATGCGGATTATCTCCCCCCAAGTTAGATAAAAATTGAAAAACAAAAAAACAAAAAAAACACAAAAAAAAAAATCTTTGTGAAATAGTTTTATTTTTGAATGTCTTCAAAGTGACAAAGTTTCATAGAAATATAACCATTTAGTGGAAAGATATGGAATATGGCTATTAGGATGGGAAGACCTCAATTAACTGTTGAGTAATAGAATCCATCGCCATGGTGGGCTTCCAACTTAAACAGGACACCAAAGGGTTTGGATCTCTGAATTTTCGATCTAATCCATTGACTATTTCTTGAACTGTTTAACATGATAATCATGGGATTATTTCATTTTTCTTTGTTACTTGGCAGGAATACTAAAAGAAGCGCGCTAGGAGTAAGATAAAGTTATTCAAACGTCTCTATTTACATGTTATCGATCAATGAGTTAGTGTTGGTGTCAGATTATTGTGGGGGTTCCGTAGATTCACCATGTGAGAAAGCCCTCCAGCTGCCTTGCGGGAGGTCGGTGGTTCTCGGGTATCTCTGTTTTCACGTGCTTCCTCTATCAGATTCTGTAATTAGCAGGATGTAGCTATTAGACTTTAATACTGTAACAGCAACAGTAAACTCTAGCATGACAACACATTCTTAGTCAGAAAGTCTCAATAACTTAATAAATAGCTACGGTTTTCGAATTTAAACAGATAAGAAGAGGGAGAAGCAATTTTGTTTTTGATCTGTTGTCATTGATGTCTACTTCTTCTGGTGTTTCACAATCTTTTCTCCCAAAAGAAACCCAAAACGACTGAAACATCAGACAAAAAAGTACGATCGGAAACAACCGATTAACTCCGTCAAAAGTCGGGGAATAAAGTATGAGTCAATTTATCATCATTAATGTTATGATTGAACCGTAGCTCGGCTTCATCTGTCACTTCTGTTACAAACGAAAACATTCGATAAACTCCGCCAAAGGTCGGAGCCGAGATAAAGTAAATTCATCATCATAAATGTTATGCATGAACAATATATACCTGCTGTTTATCCTAGTTTTATATGCATGCATCATAATTTGTGTATACAAACCACAAACATATATATATATGTTAACGTAAATGAGCCACTTTCTTTCAACGATTGTTATTATTTCTTTGATAGCGTCGAATATAAGTAATTTGATTTAATAATGGCCTCAAAATTAAAAACAAATGAAAACTTCCACATGAAATTTACGTTTGAAAACGATACGTTTACCATTGAATTATTAAATATCAATTACACTACTTCCCAGAGGGAGAAAACTTGCGGAACTTTTTTACCAACCCTTTTGCTATATGTAACTGGCCTGTGATAAAAATACCGAATTTGACCGAAACAAACTGCGCTTAGTTCAGTATTTTTAAACACGGCAGTGTGGAGGCGGGTGTGTGTGTGGCATAGTGTATTCAAAGGAATCTACAAGCCATCTACTATAGCCATCCTTGTGAGAGCTTTATCTCGATTGTAGGATAATGAACGGTGAGGTCGCAGGTTTGAACCACTGGGGTGACATCACTGTCGTCGTTGTGTACTTCATCTTAGTCCTAGCTGTTGGATTCTGGGTAAAGTTTATTTTTCTACCATCTTTTTTCGATACTGTTAAATCATTTATTGTCGTTGACATTAAATTTCCGTTATTCTGCAATAATGTCAATTTCTTTGGTACATATATGTATGGATTTATGTTCTAGATACACGATACACGAAAGATATTAATCAATAGTTTTCATGGTGTTTAATATTTGTGGTAAAAAGCCATCCACGAAATCAACGAAAATTAGTACCCCACGAAAATAAATGATCTACAGTATCTCTTCCTATTTCACTGGTGTCTTTATCTCACGACAAGTGTTTTATGTTAAGTTAATATTCAGAAAATTTTCGACATACCGAGGATAGAATTTCCGAACACCCCGCCTAATTCGAGATACATTCTCAATCCCGGTCCCATATTCTCGAAAATACTTTAAGTACGATCTCAGGTTCAAATGTAAGTATCATACTCAAATTTCTATTGAGCGTAGTTTGAATATAAGTTTGAAAATCATACGTAAGTACCAAATTATTATGGAGCGGACTACGTTTCTGAAAAAAAAATATAAAAGAATAAAACCCGGGTTTCCAAATAATTCGAAATCCGAGTATATCCTGCTAGTCCTCTGATTATTAAAATTTATTTTAGTTTTGAATTGCCATATTTACATTTAATGAAATGCCGGATTCGGTCAATGAGATAAAATCCTATATCCCACAGTGTGAGTATTATAGGTCTACCCAAAACAGTTTCCTTCTTTCATCAGCAGTTAGCATAAAATAAAAAGAACATTTGATTGATTTGAGCGGATGAAGAATGTAGGTCATCTCGAAGTGATACATTGTTAACATTTTCACTCGCGCTATGCGCTTGTGAATGTAATACGATGCCTGTCTATCTAGATACACGGCCCATTGTTTTATACCTGAGATTCACTAAATGGAGCTAGCAGTGTAAACATCGTGTGTCAGCTTTAGATATAGAGAACATATTAAACAGTGTATACCAGAACTCTTATTTTAACCCATGCAAAAATAATATAAGAGTGAAAATATAAAAAGTTCATCACTTCTCGATGAGATGTATTCCATGTCCACTAAAAACAAAGAAATGTCCTCTATGAAGACATGGATACCAAAAGCGCGCATGCATGCGACCACACGTATCCACAGACACCCATTCTATTTCGATCAGAGTGAAAAATATACAAAAATACACATCACCAACTATGTACAAAAATAATGTACATACTTAACATGCTTGAAAAAACATAAGCTATAATATGTAATATTCAATTAATCAAAACTACTAATTACAATCAGGCTGTTGTGTCAAAAGTGTTTTACAACATTTATATTATTTAACATACAACGAGTCACGCATTCGGTTATGTTACCACCAGGTCACCTTGACAAAAAAGATTAAAAAGATGTATAGTGTATTTGAAAGATTTAGGTTTAAACTTATTACTTTTACGTTGATAGGAAACCACTTTTTTACTACCCCCTGTCGAGTTTTCTAGTTTGGACCTGAGAGGTCGTAAAAAATAGCACCCCTCTGAGTATCTAACCCACAGCCTTCTCGTCCAGAGCCAATGGGCCGTTTGTGGCAGTTTAAATCAACACAAGCGTATGATTAATAGAAGCCTTAATAGACTTAGAGCAAAATACTGGTAGCCACATAAGTCCACGGATGCTTGCATCTGCACTGAAGACTCTTTAAGCATTTGAAGGAACGTGATTATAAATATTTGATTGATGAATTACCTTAAGCATTAATAGCTTATCGCCAATAAGTATGATACAAACGGTTAAAAAGCATATTAATAATCTGGAAGTATTCAAAGTGTTTCAGTGCTTTAAAAAGTGAATGTAGAGCTATTTAAATCGAGCTAGACTGTATACTTGAAGATAATTGAAGAGTAGTCTTTACTTTTTTCAGCCATGTTCGATTATCAATAAGAGAACTATGCAATTGATCTGTAGTGCCTATACAACCCCTCCCACCCCCTCTCTCTCGGTTTTTCTCTCTCCTTCACCCCCTCCCTTCTGTCTCTGTCTCTCCTTCACCCCCCTTCTCTCTCTTTCTCTCTCTCTCTCGGTCTTTCTCTCTCCTTCATCCCCCTCCCTTCTGTCTCTGTATCTCTCTCCCTCTCTTTCTCCTTCACCCCCTTCCTTCTCTCTCTCTCTATGTCTTTCTCTCTCCTTCACCCCCTCCCTTCTGTCTCTCTGTGTGTCTCTCTCTCCTTTACCCCCTCCCTTCTGTCTCTGTCTCTCTCCTTCACCCCTTCTCTCTCTTTCTCTCTCTCGGTCTTTCTCTCTCCTTCACCCCCTCCCTTCTGTCTCTGTCTCTGTCCTTACTCTGTCTCTCTCTACTTCATCCCCCTTCTGTCTGTCTCTCTCTCTCTTTCTCGGTCTTTCTCTTCTCCCCCTTCTTCTGTCTCTCTTTCTCTCTCCACCCCTCTCTCTCTCTCTGTCTCTCTCTCCTTCACCTATCCCCCTTCTAACTCTCTCTCTCTCTCTCTCGGTCTTTCTCTCCTTCATCTCCCTCTCTCTCCCCCCCCTTTTTCCCCCTCCTTTCTCTCTCTCTCTCTACTTTTACTTTACCATCAAATTTCAACTACCTTTTTGATTCACCCAGAATTTGTGTATGTACAATTATATCGAGACAATAAAATAATGCACTATGCTTAAGTCGCAATAAAAATAACCTTTTCTGTTCTGTTAAGACAGAATAATAATAACATTATTCTCCCAAGTCCTCGAAGACATTGAAAACCCTGCTTATAATCAAACTCAAGCGTTTTATCACGTATGGTTAATTTGAGCAGATATTTAAATTATATTTCTGTGGTTCAACGTTCGAGGTTACATTGCTTATAGTTGTCAAATGAAGCGGAATCCTTTTACGTTACTGAAACTGGAGACGTTCTATAGAGGACAAGCTCATCCAATTAGGAAAAGGATCCTCTGATATCTTGAATTGGGAAAGATATCTTAAAAGGATTCTGGAGAAGATACAGCTTCCATATGTTCTCGTGTATCAAGACCTTGGGAAACAAACGCTCAAGTCTAAAAAGGTTAAACTGCCAATATAATGTAATTTCATTTATTAACATTACACACAAAAGTTAAAAACAAAGGTAAAAAATTATAATGACCATGACGATGAAGATGATGATGATGATGATAATAATAATAATAATAATAATAATAATAATAAAATGATGATAATAATAAACATTATCTTATGAATGGCCCATGGCTGAGAACAATTAGTGTTTAGAGGTATTGTGCATCTCTATACAATCGGAAATCATCGGCTAGTCTGTCAAAGGACTCATTGCGAGAAATGACTCAAGTTTGCTCTTTTGGTGTTGATTAGGGTCACATCCACATATAATGTCAGTAGCGCCAAATCTCGTCTGCCAAAAAAATCGGCTGCTGCCTGATACGCTTAAACTTTGTTCCAAATGTATTTTCCCCCCATTAATCTGTAAGTTTGAAATATCATCAATGCAAGCCTTTAGTGAACAGTACACATGTATGTTGTATTTTTCTCTCTCTCTTTTTTTTGTATGTTTCGATAACTAACGAATCTTATAAATTCGTACAGAGTAAAAGCATTTTACGGTCGCCGTGGGTTTTATTCTCGGGTGAAATCAAACTATAATCAAAATCTAATTCTCCTTCAACCCCAACTGCAGGGTCGTAACTATGTGAACGTAGATAAGGTAATTATTTCATTCTAATTACCTTTGATACCGCCCTGCTATTTCCGCTATGTCTTTCATTGTATATACCTGGCGAGGAATTGTTTATCCGCGGACTAAACATGCCCCTCTGAAAACCCATGTTGGAACCCCAGGATGGTTCCTGGCTTCTGTTATTGTCACATTATGATAAATATATCAAGCGGAACACCAGTCCACTTGCCCTTTTACTTGAAATGGAACAACAGTACTGTACATAGGTTTTTGCCAACATACATTAAGGTAACCAGTTAGGAGCAATTTCATCATCATCATCATCATCATCATCATCATCATCATCATCATCAACAACAACAACAACGAACGACAACAACAACAACAACAACAATTTCTTCTCCTTCCTCTTCTCTTCTTAAATCTTGAGATTTTTAATTAACTGAAAAGTCAGATAGATGGACAAATAGACGGGAGTGTAATTATAGCGATTGGTTTACGAATTAATGGAAATACGGACGGACGGACATACAAACACAGAGATATAAATAAATAAATAAATAAATAAATAAATAAATAAATAAATAAATAAATAAATAAATGAAAAGGAAAAAATGAATACAAAGATAGACAAATATACGTGTATACAGACCATTTATACAGGGCATTAATCATTAATTCTTTTTGAATGGCACTTGTAGAGATATAGAACGACAAATATCTCTGTAAGACCTTTTTCCATTTCATAATTTCAGTCGTTATGCCGTCCAAACCGAGGCAGTGTAAGGAGCTACTTCCTGGCCGGTAGAAGTATGGTATGGTGGACTGTAAGTATTACATTTTCTTTGTGACTCACACTGCATTAGCGGCCATCTGTATTAAGCGGTAAGCTTGCATATAGCGACTATAGCATTTTGTTATATGTTAAACCGTCATTTATCGAACACGTCTGTTAATCGGTCTCTTTCTCTTGTTCCATTGACTTGACAGCACCAAATCCATCTCCAATAAACTAGTTCACTAATATATGGTGCCTTGACAAGCCATTGTTTCATTTCTAATGCTTTCATTAAAGTGAACAATCCTGACTAATCTCCTTGATGACAATGGCACCCGGATATGATTTTAAAAGCTAAGCCTAAAAACTTTCGTCTACAACTGTACACGTGTCTCAAAATTACCTCGACGCGTGCCTCTTGATCTTGTCTTGGACACGAATGCGGTCTTGTTTTCATAAGGAGATTTGTCA
The DNA here is from genome assembly GCA_021229015.1 of Solen grandis. Classification (NCBI taxonomy): domain Eukaryota; kingdom Metazoa; phylum Mollusca; class Bivalvia; order Adapedonta; family Solenidae; genus Solen; species Solen grandis. The sequence goes on along the minus strand of JAIFHC010000611.1, from coordinate 39,964 downwards.
TGGCGCAGACGTTAGTTTTTAGCGATATAGGGAGAATATAAATACTAAGGGGGTGGAAAGAAAAGAAATACAATAGAAACAGTGAACTGGCCATTATGCCAAGAATAGTTAAGCAATAAAAATGTCAATGGATAATTTATAAGATATGCTTTATCATTTTCTTCACTCCGTGGCCGAGAGGGTAAAGTCGCTGACTTTAACACTCACTCAGCCCCTCACCGCGTGGGTTCGAATCCCGGCAGGCTCATTCGGATTTTCATGTGAGGAAGCCTTCCAGCTTGCTTGCGGTAGATCAGTGGTTCTACCCGGACGCCTCTGTGCATTCGGGGTCTTCCTCCACCTGTAATTAGCTGGACGTTGCTATATGACTGTTGTTGTTGTATTGGGGTTTACCGTCGCTGCGATAGTATTTCAATCATATAGCGACGTCCAGCTAATTACAGGTGGAGGAAGACACCGAGTACACAAAGGTACCCGGGTAGAGCCACCGACCTACCGCAAGCCAGCTGGAAGGCTTCCTCACATGAAAAATCTGAAGTCCCTAGCGAGATTCGAACCCACAGCGGTGAGGGGCTGAGAGATTTGTAGTCCACGACTGTAACCGCTCGGCCACGGCGGCCCCTGCTATATGACTGAATTACTGTCGAAGCGACGGTGAACTCAAATAGTCATAGATGATCGAATTCTTTGTTTGAATGTAGCTAGCCCACGACGTTTTATTATTCATTTGTGTATTAAATTGACGTTATTACAATCGTATTGAGTATTTTATCATATGTACATATATATTGCTTTAATATTATATTACTGACACGAAATACCACGAATAAACATCAAAATAATCGATTTTAGAACAATTGTCCCCTAAATGCATTCAGAATGCCTCGCTTTTTGCTCGAAAATTATTTTTCCTTTGTAGGCCTAGGTATTGTCGAGTGGATATGAACGCTGCTGTCTATGTATTTCAGGTTGGAGCCTCCTTGTTCTCCAGTAATATCGGCAGTGAACATTTCGTCGGGCTCGCCGGAACTGGGGCCGCCAGTGGTATAGCTATCGTGCTCTACGAGTGGTTCGTAAGTAATGTTGTCGTTATTACCGCATCTACATCCATAGCCCCTTTACCATTCCGCCCTTTATCCTTTCGATGGTTTAATTGGTTCAAGCTTGGCGAAATTGGCGAAATTCTGTCGGTCAGATCTCTTCCGACCAAACACGTTTTCGACTTCGCGAACTAATGTAGCGCGATTACTTTGGCAAGGGGTATTTTTTTTTGTACCTGATTTTCTTTATTCATCCCTTCCACGCAAAATAAGACCAAAACCCGCGTCGGTGAATTTATGGAACGTCGGTTTTTTCCATAAACTTTAAGCGACACTAATGCCTATACACTATTAACCCATATATATTCTGAAAGAACATAGTTTCCAGTTTCCAAAAATAGTATCTTCAAGAAAATCTCTCCATAAATAAAAAAGATACAGCGATTTAAAAATCAACATCTCCGATCGGAATTCGCTCCGACAACGAAAAGATCGATCGGTACCTGTCCGTTATCGGAAATTTCCGATCGAATTTCAACAGTCCGACCGGAGAAAAACGATCGTTTTTTCTCGATGCCTTCTTTATTTTTCAGAAACATTGGGTGGTTGTTTATTGTTATCACCTGAACTTAGAATGCAAAATGATTATTGATTTTGATGACGATGATGACGTTATTTGCGTGAATTTATTCGTGTGATTAATTATAGTGTAATCGGGGTAAAAACAAAAACAGAGGTAGAGCGTCTACCGATACTGAAGTAACATACCGATTTTAACGGAAAATAACTAAACATTTTCTTATTTTTGAACAGTAACATATTTTACATTTTAATGTATCTCACTGCCTCTCCTCTTCTCTCTCCCCACTTTCTCTCTTTCTCTGTTTTGTTGCATATAAAATAATGTATACTGTATATAAAGTAGGAAAATCGATTGTTTTTCTCCGATCGGAGAAAAACAATCGATTTTTTTTCTCAATAGACCTTTAACTGATGTTATTTTTTATATGCAAGACGTTACTTAATGCATCTCTCTCTCCCCCCCCCTCTCTCTCTCTCTGTTTTGTTATGAAAATATTCGCACCTTTTTTTCTTTCTTTCTATCTTTTGAAATTCAGTCTTGTTTCTCTCTTCCTCTCCCTCTCTCTCTGCAAGAGTATTTGCGGAATTTATCCATAAATACATCAGTTATTGTTTGTTAGATTCAAAACAGTAATGTTATTGTTTCTTTTGTAATTTAGTTGTCTAGATCTACATCTACTTATTTATTTATCTTACTCTCCACATTTTAGTCTACAAGTGTTACCAAATTCCGATTTAGATGACTCTCATGCTTTTGAGTCCATTTCTTATCTGTAGATTTCTTTTTGCTGATTGTTTACTAGAGCTTGTCAAGAATGAAACCTACTTGTCACAGGGTGAAAAAAGTGCAGCCTGGCTGAGACTCAAACACGGAGCCTTCACTTACCAACTGAGCTACCAGTGGTGGCATCTTACACATGATTCTCATCTATTGTGAGTTATTGGTACCGTGACATACTTCCCCACCAAACTGGAATTTGTCCTTGAATTTCCAAATGGATCCAGAGAACCTCACAGCACTTAAGCCATTGCTCAAATTGTGTTCCAAATGTCACAGGTTGAGAAAAATGTGAGCCTGACTGAGACGCTTTACTGGGACCTTTCCCAGGCGACCCTATCGCATGAGCTTCCTGACCTCATAGACATGATTCTCTTCTACTGTGAGTTATTGCTAATGATTCAAATGAGATGTAACAGACCACACCAGGATTTGAATCTGAGATCCTTGATTGCTACAGGACCACATACAGAAATCTACCATAAATAAATGTTATGAGGAGAAAAATTTACCTCCTGCCTGGGAACTGAACACGGGACCTTACCCTTAAAAGGTAATTACCTGTACTGACTGAACTACCTGATCGTTTACACACTGATTTCTTCCCTGTTGTGAGTTATTGGGTACCATGTCATACTCCCTGCCAAACTGAACAAGATGAATATGATCTCTGATCACATGCAGCCCAGTGATGTTGGGCTTCATATGTCACAAGTTAAGAAAAATGTGCAGTCTGACCAAGATATGAACCCAGGACCTTTGGATATCAGGAATGCTTTACCAACAGAGCTACCCAGCCACTTATGCATAGTTTTCTCCTATTATGAGTTATTTGTACCATGACAAAGAGTAACTTATATGAGAAGGCTTTAGTTTCTCCCTGAATTCACAGGACAATGCGGCCATTAATAATATCCAATTCGACATGACCATGCAATGATTGCATGGAAAATAGAATGCTGGTTTTCCACATGCGCAGATCTAGAGGGCGGAGGGGGGGGGGGAACTGAGGGTCCAGAAAGACCCCTCCTGAGAATTAGCTATTATGCATAAAAGAATAAGAGACATGACCCCATTGGATTGGTAATTATTGCTGTTATAATCCCCCCCCCCCACAATGAGACAAATTGCTGAATCCGTGCATGTTTCAGGTAACGACTCAGTGGACATTACAAATCTCAGATGGACAGTATGTGCTATCACTCTCCTGGGATATGATATTTATATAGTGTACCAGAGCAGGATTTGAACCCAAGATCACTGGCTTATAAGGGGTTGAGCTAACAGACTGTTCGCACAAATCTCTTTCTAATAATGGTTACCAGTACTTAAATATTTAGGCCTTTATATATGCTTTTGCATATTTTGATTTTCCTCAGGCCAGAATTCATAGAACAGCACAAATTACTATGTTCTTGACAAACCCAAGGGTGATATATTTGAGAGAAATACTCTAACCACTTGGCCACTGCAGCCGATTTCTCTTCTTTATTGCTCTGTATATATAAGACAGTTCACCAGTATCATGCCACTTATCTAATGGCATGACATCACAGACATGTTTGTATCATGTGATGTTGACAATATGAATTTCAGACATGATGAAATTTCCCTGATTGAGATTACTTTAATGACATATTAACTTTTGACTTCACATACACTGTATTTGTTAAAAATAGCTTTTATAGACTGATTGATGGATTTGTAAATTCAGAGAGTATTGTGCATGTGCACCCCAAGCACTCTAAGGGGAAATCTAAATGTTTTGTGCCCATAAAGACTTTGTGCACTAGAAAAAGTTCCAACTGACAGCAGATCTTTGAAAAAAAAATGTTTAAAAAGTGCTTTTGCAAGTTATATGGAATGATATAATACTGTTTGTTAATACCTGTCCAGACTGCTTGCAAATGTTTAATATTTTTAAGGTCTGTCTTAGTGCACCTATCAATATTTTGCCACAGGAGGGGTATAGGCTAACCTGACAGGGGAACTTGACTTTTTTTCTTTCATCACCAAAGAGCAATAGAAATTTGTCTAATGGATATGCTTTGCAGTTTGCACAGGATTCCGGCCTGTTGAGAACATTCTTCTGTCAAAAGTCCCATGTATGCCCCCTCCCCACAAACCCTGGGGCAAAATATTGATAGGTACATTGGAAACTCTGAATTCCAAGAGTTACATAATTACTTTAAAGCAGCATAACACAGGCCTATGTCATAGTCCAATAGCAATATGTTTGATGCTAAATGATTTTTTGGGGAAAAATGTTCAGCAGCCATGGGAGTCAAACACAAGACCCCTGGTATATCCTCCTTGAGCAACAGATTCAAAGAGATTGCAACATGAATTCTTTCACCTGTTTTTCTGGTGTAAGTTGATAGTTTATATATGGCAAAGTAATGGAATGAAAGATGAATTTGCTGAAATTTTATTGTTCTCTTTTTGTAACCTGACTGAAAAGTGAATCTTTTATAATTGTGCATACTTATATACTGTAGTTTATAGTTTTATGCAACTTGGTTCTCATTTTTGTCAGGCACTTCTGTAGAATATTCATTGAGTTTGTGCTATGGCTATTCCATTTAGAAATGTTTTGGTTCCTGCAGTTTCAGATGTATAGTGAAGCAAACTGCTGGACAAATTGGTGAATTTGTTTTGTTTTATGAAATGATTTCTTGTTGTATGTTGTGGTATGTATTCATGATCAAAGACTGGTTACTTTCAAGGCATTGTTTACATACCATTTTAACTATTGTGATGCAACATCTTTAATTTTTGCCTCAGATGCATAGGTAAACAGAGCAGGTATCTTCTGTTTGTTCATGTGCATACAACAATGTAAATCATATTCTAAAAAATATGTTTTCATAGACCATTTTAAGTTGGATAAATGAATACTCATGAAGTAAAAAAAAATGTAAATGAATATCTATGAGGTACATACAGTTTTAATGGAGGAGTTCCTATGACACATTTGTTACATGTACTTATAAACATATTTTTGATGATCTATCTCCCTCTCTATCAGGCATGCAACAAAACATATGCGCAAGTTTTACTTACTCAGTTTATTGACAACTTTTCATTTTAATGACATAACAAAATTTGAAATTATAATTTTATGACAGCTTTTGTATTATATAGGTTTCTCTCTGACTTGGAACCTTAGCAATTAAGGTCCCTATTTAGATATAAATTCCTTTTTTCCTCACCATGGAAATCATTTGAAAGGGAAAAACTTTATGTTCATGTAATGTGCAGCTCCCAAAGTTGTTACATTGAAGTGTACCATTATGATTTTTGTAATGCATCAAAAGAGGGTCAGTGATAGACTTTTACCTTGTAGGACAGCCCTCTTTATGGGGAATTAGGTTCATTTTAAAATAGTTACTTGAAGAGCCAGCAACATAAGATTTTAACAATAAGCAAAGCCCCCCCCCCCCTCCCCTTCAGAAAAAAAAGTTGAAGTCATCAATCATTGGCGTTGTCGTCAGAAAAACTTTAACCTTGGCCATAACTTCTAAACTATTAAGGCTGCTGTCATCAAACTTCACATGTACTTGTTCACTATAACAAAGGGTATATTTCGGTAAAGGGTCATAACTCTTAAGTCCATTTTGACCAATTTATCTCCTTTTTTTTTTTTAAATGTATACAGTGAAAAACTTCAACCCTGACCATAACTTCTAAACAAATAAACCATCTTCTCACATAATTGTTGTCGAGCCCACTTGGGGAGCTTGACATACTCACGGTGTATGAACATTATAGTTCATCAGGTCATCCATATTTCATTGTCAGGGCTGTAACTTAGACATGGTTAGCAGGATTTCCTAATAACTTGGCAGTAATATGTATCTCAATGAGCTGAAGTGTCATGCGCAAGAATTAGGTTCCAAGCTCAGATGTCAAGGTCAAAGGTCACAGAGCTGAATTCGATTGTTCAGACATGGATCACTGGATGTTCAAATAACTTGACAGTTATGTTAACATCAATGAGGCAGAGTGCTGCATGCAAGAGTTAGGTCAGCAGCTCTTAGGTCAAGATCACACTTTGAGGTCAAAGGTCATTTGCTTGTCCGGACAAAATGCAGATAAATGTTTCGAACCAGGGTGTTTTGAATCTTACAGGATCATGAAATCTTGACCACAAATACACACTGACTTTTATTTTATACATTATGATGGTTGTTGTAATGTTTGTCGTAATTTAATTGACAGCATGACATTAACTAAATTTTAGGCAAAATGAGACGGTTTTAAGCCTTTTAGGCCTTACCTTTTTTTTTGGACAGATTTGCATAAAATTTACACTAAAGGCGCAGAATTGGTCCATCTGTACAATTGGCCATTCTGGAGGAATGTCACTGTTTCCGGAAAATCATAAATGTCATGGCCTTAAAGGCATACCTGCACAAAGCAGTGATTCATGCAAAGTTTTAGAAAATTCTCATGGATAGTCTTAATTTTCCTTCTTTGTCTATATAGAAAATAACTGCATTGTTCACATTTGCCTTTAAATATCTCAAAAACAGTGAATTTTCTATCAAAGTACTATGGGTGTAATTTGTAGTCCTTTAAAGGATCTTTCAAATGACATTAGATTTTGAAGATAAGGGTTAAATCAGTTGAGTTATGGCAGAAAAAAGGAAAATTATGTTACCCCAAGTAAATCTAGCTGCTTTAATCTCAGAATTGATTTTTGTAGATAAGAGTATGAACATAATTAGAAGAACTATTCCTTGTTTATTTTATTTGTATTTATATTTTAGCTTGATGCATAGCTTTTATAATGTTTTGTATGTTTAAATGATCAGGTTATTATTTCAAAGCTGTTGGTGGAGAAAAAGTATTTGACATAGGCATGTTTTTGCCGTTTTGTTTGGGTTTGACCATTCATATTTCAAAATCCGTCAAAGGTAGGTCAAACATAAAGCCATCGAAATGTTGGGAATCTGAAGACCTTTCTAATGGTACCTAGGTTGTTGATTTTTTTAAATATGACCTAAAATAAGCAAGTTACATGAAAAATAAGAATATCTGAATACTGGTTTTTCAAATGCCTTTGCATTTAGTCCCCTGCATTGTTCCAGCTTTTTTTCTATTAAATTGTAGTTATAATGTGCTGTTGTGATTTGTCCAAATGCCATATGCTCACTTTAAAGTTCAGGAAAAAAATATATGTAAAAAAACTGTTTGGTAGGAAAAGAACCTTTTTATGCATGTAAAGAGGACTGGTGGTAGTTTACAGCCTTGTGGTACACCAATTTTGAGAATTATTGAGGTTCATTTTAAAGAGGGTTCCTTATAGAGCCAGCATCATGAAATTGTAACAAGGGGCAAGCTCTTTATTTTCCTCTGATTACATAGATTTCCATTTTTATATGACATCATTTGACGTCAAAATTTGCATCTGCTATCAAATTATTTTGTGCTCTACAGCTTTCAATTCTGGATGGATTTTGTTCAATTTTTACAGATAATGTATTGCAAGATGATTATGTAATGAATTTTTTAAGGTTTGCTATGGTTTGCAGAGCAGAAAGCCCTATCGTTTGTTCAGACAAACAAAATTTAGTTATTGGTTTTCATTCTTCTTCATTTTGAGGTTCAAATTAAAACAGGTTTCCTATGAGCCAATATAATGAAATTTCAACAGCAATTACATGTAACGTGACTTTGTCCCTTTTGAATGCAGTAAATTGCGTTTTTATGTGACCTCATATGACATCAGGGTTAAAATTAGCTACCAAATATTGTTCGCATTCTACAGCCATCATTTCTTCTATGTAATATTCACAGAATGTATTAAGTACATTGTAGATGTGCGCTTCCGCATACGTTTTTTCCAGACTTGGAAAGACCAGGTTCTATGGTTGATCCAAGTTTCGAACTTTTAATCTTAAAAAGGATTTAGATTATTACTAAGCTTTGGATCTGAAAAAGAATTAAATTGATGCGAAACTTCCAGATAAGCTCATATTTTTACAGGATGTGTGCCTCAACATTTTCTATCGGTTTTGTAAAGATTGCCTGCATTTGATATGGCGTGTTAGAAACTTTCAATGGAAAATATCTGTGTGTGTGTGTGTCAGATGTCTGATGCTGCATTCCTTAGTTTTTGACTGATTCGCATGAAAATTTCACTGAATGTTCAGCATATTGTATATTGTCGCATTGTCTTAGTCAATTCTGTTTCGGAAAATCGCAAAGTTCAATGCAATATTTTTATGTCATTTATTTCTTCAGCCTTAAATATTTAAAAATCTAAAACTATTTGATATGGTTACAGAGCAGAATGCACTTTCGTTTGTTCAGAACAAACGAAAATCTTGTTTCTTATCGCATTCGTTACATGTATGTTGTAAATAGTTTGTTGCCATGTTCAAAGTGTATCTATTTAAAATTTACATTTGTGGAGGAAATAAAGGTATATTCATTGTATACATTTGGGTCACAAAATATCCGTCGTCCATAATGCATTTGAAGACGCGGCCTGGAGACCGGGGAATTAGATTGATCGAGATATACCAAATTCACATATAAATTGGTATGATAAATGTCACCCATTGTGGAAGAATATTTTCCGTGACCCGTGATTTATAGTGTACGGGAAGATCTGTCGCGGGTATCAGTTACGTACTGTTACGTAATATTGAAGTTTACATCACGAGCAAGCGTTTCATTGACCCTGATCAAAATCATGCTCACTTGCAAGCTTCGAATCGATCATGATCTGGGTCAGTAAAATTACGTGTGCAAGCATCTTGAAGAGCAGTCTATAAATAGCCTGACGTGTTGACACATTGCGAGGTATTTTTTACCCTAGGTATTGGACGAGGTGTTCCGAATGTGTAATGAAGATCACACTTAGACTCTGGACAATTCTTTTCTAAATCAATAATATGAATTTATTACAATATTTTCTACAGATGTCACTTTTTTTCTAATCATTATGATTGGATTTATGTAAATGCATTTAACAAAGTTCTATAAATCTATATGCCGTGTTTTGTAAATAAATCATTTGTGCCCATGAAAACTATAACCAAAGATGTGTGTGTGTAAATTGCGGAGATAGTTCTAGATCACTTACGAAAGTTTGAATTTTGATAAAGCAGTCCCGCCGTACATAATCTTTAAAGGCATTTATAAAAAGCTGTCCCAGGTGTGAAATGGTATCAGAACCAGTCATAATAAGGAAATAATAGTTAAATTTATAACAGCCTTAATTGGTAATGATTAGAAGGAGTATATTAAAATAAAGTTTTGAGTAAACTTTGCGCGTGTGTTGTATATATCCGATAATCGTGTATTCATATCTAATGCCCCCATCACAGTTTCTTGTGACTTTGTTGTGTCACCTCTGCTTACAGCAGGTGACACGTAGGGATCCCTTTTCCGTCGTCTGTCCGTCCGTCCATCTGAGACGGGTCTTTTTCCGCAACGCTTCAGCAAGTGACACACGTGTTCCACAGAACAGTCTTGTTTACACATCTATTTGTTTATAAGATGCTTAATGAGGGTCCGTCTACAGTATTAACTGTTTTATGGTTCGGACCCCGGAGTGTGACCCAAACTCCTTAAAGATGAGTTTGTATGCCGAAATAGATCGAATTTGTGATGTGAGGTATAAGTACTTAATAAAATCAAGAATTTTGAAGCCAAAGTGGGAATGACAAATATTCAGCCGAGTTTGTCATTCCCTGTGACAAAGGTGGTCCTGAAAAGGACCGTTTGGGTCAGCTGCCAGGCAGACAGGTTTACACATCTACTCGCTCCGTAGGGTTTTATGTAAACCCCACATGCTGCAGGCCAATGACACGTGATAAGCACTACCTACACAAATTTGCAGCAGACAAAAATACCACGTAGATAAGCAGCTGATACTAGCGCACATGATATTGAGAGACCAAAATTACTCATTTTGTTGCAGTATTATAAGTTTTGTAGAATATAAACATTTTAAACTACTTCTTAAAAGTTTCGAAATTCCCTCTTTGAACTTTTTCAAAAACTTAATATTGTCTATCAGTAGATCCTACCTACAAGCACTGTTTTTCAATTGATTCAAATCTTAGAATTTTAATGAACTATTCTTTCATTTTAATTTTTAAAATTGAATTTAACTATCTGATTAGGTTTTAAAGTGTACATTTGTCATTTGTTTACTATTACTCGATCTCAATATTTATCTTTGGAGATGAGAATGGAAGATTCATTTGGAGTGCAAAATGCTAGCTATTAGTGGGTTTGATCTAGCATTTTTTTTTTTTTAATGTATGTGTAGAACTTGCTGATTATCAACCCTGTTACAGTGCCGAATTTGAATGTAATTTTAATGAGTTGTATCATATGTAATAATTTAAAAAATGATAATAAAATAAAATGACTTGATTATAACAATGTACTCATTGTTACATTTTCTTTTCATTTCAGTTAGTATTTATTGCAGAGTAAACAATAAATGGAACACACTACCACATTTTGACCAAGGGGATTTTGATTGTCCCCCAATTAACCCTTATTACTGAGAGATTCGTGCAAGTCATCCAGAAGATCAGTTAGTAGAGAATGTAACCCACTCTGAAAGCTTAAAACCTATAACATTATGAGCACAATGGCTAAACAGAATTCTGACAGAAATGAAAGTTCTATGTAAGGGAGAAAAAAGTTAACCATTATTTTATTTTGATTACGAAACAAGTTCTCACAACTTATATCAATCACTCGAAATGACTTTGATGTTGTCGTAAATGGTCATAATTGCGAGGAAAATTTACATGCCTGGACGAGCGACCATTGTATACTTAGTTTACCCGCTCAAGTACCTGACCAGGAATCGAACCAGGGACGCATTGGTGAGAAATGAAGCGTGTTACCACTACGCTATCCAGGTACCCATGGGCGAAACATAGAAAAGACCCATAGGGCAGAGATGTGTCTTTCTAGGAAATGTTGGATGGATTGAGGCATTTCTTAGACATTGAAATCACACAATAAGCATGAGGAATGCTTTGTCTTGTTGAGTATTAGGCAGAGCAGGGTCTCTCGATCTATATACTATCTGTATATATGGAGACCCTGGGCAGAGATAAATGTTGGACTGAATACTTCTTTAATGATGGAGGACAGATATTTGATATTAATTTAACCTTTTGTTGACCTTTTTTTGTTTCAGACTGCATTCAATGTAGAATAAATAGTCAAAAGAATGAATGTTCCCAGTGGCAGAGTGGTTAGAGCATCTGCCTTGGAAGTGGGAGCTAGGTTGTCGGTTTGATTCCTGGCTGCAACATACCAAAGTCATAAAAATTGGTAATGGTATAGCTCTCTTCCTTGGCGCTCAGCATATAAGGATAGTTCCACAACTGGTTAACCTTGTGTCAGGGTAATGTGACTGAGTGTGGTAACATTCTTAATGTCTACAGTGTTATACTGCAGTGTAGCAGCACTTTATCTGTCTCAAGTTGACATAGTCTCAAAATGACTGAAATACTGTTGGTTGGACGTTAAACCCAACAAACAGTTAAAAGAATGGGATCCATCTGTGTTGCAGCAAGCAACAGAATATCCAACAGAATATCTGAATTTACTGAATCATTATAGTATGTATACATGACTTCAGATCCAAAGGTAGTGAATTTTAACTTTTTTTTTGTGTGTGTGGGGGGGGGGGGGGGGGGGAGAGCATACACAATTCAAATGAATGTTAATGAAAACTTAGTTCTGTTAATATTATCATGATTTGCATTTTGTATTAATTTGATAGTTTTCTTATGGCAAAATACTGCTATTGTCTGCATAGCACCTTGATTCTAATTGTAAAGTCACTTTGAAGTTACTTTGGGACATACAGTCATGTATGTGCATGTATTTTAACTAGAACTGTATTGATTAATTTATTTAGTTAATCTCATTGGTTATGTGAAATCTCCTAAGTTCAATACTAAGTTATTTTAACTTTATATAAAGAGATCCTGAATTTACACATCTACTAAGTAACTTGATACATGCATTGAATGATGTTATCTTAGATATACTGTCAGTCACATTTATTTTCAAGAAACCATCATATCAACATAAAACTGTGCAACACTACAGATGATCTGAACAACAAGTATTAAATCAGATTAGTCTAAAAGTCTTATTAAAGGAGGTTGATCAGGTTAATTAAAAATTATTAAAATAGGGTGCTTAATTAATTTTTTTATGTTTGCTACTCCTCAGTGAGTTTGGACTTGACAATACTCTTTTTAATTGAATAAATTCTCTTTCCCTCTCTCTCTATATGAGTAAATTCCCCCCCCTCTTCAATGATCTCCTGATTCATATGAGAGAATACAATCTTCTCTCTTCCATAATGAGTTCATAACACATTGTACTGAATTAATAAAATGATGATTATTTGGAAGTAATTTCATTGCAAATAACAGCTTCAACAGAGAAATAGAGTAAGAACCCAAAGCCTCAATACATTGAGGCATTTACTTATGGAGTTCTCTGTCCCCCTGTCAATTTGCCATTGCTAGTTAGATTCAAAATTTGCACAATGCACAAAATTGTCCATCCAGAGTCATTTCAATGTCACCTGTGATCTAATTGTTTGTCTATATGATTACTTGGATTTACACTGACATTATGTTGGTAATTTTGGGTCTTTGTTTACATTAGGCAGGTATATAGTTCTGCATCACTGTGATATCACACAAGACATGTGGTATAATAAGACCTCAGTTATTGATCATTATATTACCCTAACAGTGGGTCTACCAGTTTTAAACAAAACCAAAGAACATTATTGTTAATTAATGAGTTAATAATCTTTTATAACCATGGATTGGCTGGAACAGCTCCAACCATGCATTCAGCCAAAGAAACTGGTTTCAGTTCAGCTGATTATGTAAACATTTCAATAAATTATGTCTTAACATACTGTCAAACCTGTCTTAAGTGGTCATTCAAGAGAATAAGAGAAAGAGACTACTTATCAGAGGTGGCCGTGTCAATGAAGGTTAAACAAAACAAAATGCTAGTTTGGTAATATTAAAACTGACTACTGTATATAGGTTGACTGCTTAATACAGGTGGCCGCTAAAATGATTCCACTGTGTAATTATATGATTTATAAGATCATTTTCAGTTATTATGAATCTAAATTTTACCAGGATGATTTCCCTAAAACTTGAAAAATGTGTTCTTAAATAAGGGTTTGGATTTTTAAGAAGGATTTTTAAGAAAAAATGAAGAATTACACCTCAGTTTTACCAGAGATATTAAATATTTTCAAAATTGAACAACTAATCATAGGTATGAATAATGGATCTAGATAAATAATTATGTATTATCAAAATGCTTGTATATACATGTAATACACATGCACATGAAGGTTGGTTATGCATGATAAGAAACAGAATATTAGAATTATAATTATGATGTATGCCCAGTTTGGTTAGGATAACTACCTTTATAATACATCAGTTGAATAAATAAAAAATATATACGCATAACAGCCAATGGCTTTATTGTTTGTGTTTGACTTGAATATACTTATAATATTTTGTTGGGGTGCATATGTGCAATTTGATCAGGTTGAATTAAGTTCAAGTTTAAATGGATGAAACAGTTGATGGAAGATAGCTCAAAAGCTCATTGAATAAATTTCTGGCACTGAGAGTGTACCAGAGGCTCTTAGTTTGAGTTCAATTGAGCCATGATTTTTTTTAGAGTTTCCAGGATGTTATGTTTTTCAACAAAAATAACAACATGCATATTTATCTGAGCCTGAGTGCAAGTGAATTGTTAAAGCTGCAAGAAATTTTCTTCAATCATTATGAAATGTAAAAGCTTAACTTGTAGCTTTAAATTTGAAAGGTTTAAGTGGTTATGTAGATGCATTGGTAGAGAACTTGCCATGTAAGTAAGGACTCTCGAGGTAGAGTCCTGGCCCCGTGTTCTCGAAATTACTTAAGTACAAACTCTGGCTTTAATTTGAGTAACATACTTAAATCCCTATCGAAACTAATGGGCGTAGTTTGAGTATAAGTATGAAAATCATACAAGTTTAAGTACCATTTTAATGTTTAGGAACACAGGGCCTGGTCTGTTTGCACATTTTTTAGATTGGTTACAATGTGGGGCCGTTACATTTCCTATTTTTCAGTATATTACTGCTCTTTGGATTATAGTTTGTTCTTTTTCCTGTGAATGCAGGAATTACATGTTATTCTAAATTGGTTGTGGATTATGTAACAGTCTATAAGTATCCCTTATTAGAGATTTGTGTACATGGTCCAATTGCTCAATTCATAGAGCACTGGCCATGCATGTAAGCAAGGGTACAGAAAATTACTGGTTACACATTTATCTCACCTGATTACAAATTTAAAACTTTTATTTCATTTTGATTTTTATTGTTTGTGTAGGTAGAAAAATCTGTCCAGTTAGCTCAGTCGGTAGAGTAGCATGGTGGCGTGTTCCGTCAGTTGTGGGTTTGGGAGAAGTGTAGTGTGTATGAAAAGGAATATCTGTCCTAATAGTGTTATATTTATTGTTGAAACTCCAGGACGGCAGGAGTCCTTGGTTTGAGCCATGCACCAACAGTAGGCACACTTAGAATTTTCTGGTGCTTATTTTATTTTCATTATATTGCAGTCTTTTTTGGTAACCAAAGTCAGAGGAATTTGTTTAAACAAATCGAAAGTTATATTAATTACTGTGTTGACTGGAGTTAACTGTCACTGCGACTGTGAGTATTCCAGTTATATAGTGATCGATGTCCAGCTAATAACATGGATGAGTACACATAGGCAGCCGGGCAGAACCACCAACCTACCACAAGCGAGCTGGATGGCTTACTAAGATGAAGAAAGTGACACTTAGGAATCGAACACACAATTGAAAGAAGTTACGTGATTGAATCTCAGCAGTTGTAACCATTAAACCACAGAAACCATTAATTTTTAACAAACCATTATAAATAGATTGATTTTTTTAATTAACCATCCAGCTGCGACAGTATTTCAGTCATATAGCGAAGTCCAGCTAATTACAGGTGGAGGAAAACCCCTAATGCACTGAGGCATCTGGGTAGAACCACCAACCTACTGCAAGCCAGCTGGAAGGCTTCCTCACATGAAAATTTGAATGACCCAGCCGGGATTCGAACCCATGCAGTGAGTGTCTTGGCCACGGAGGTCCCATATTAAAATTATAATTCATTTAACTAACTACACACCCAGACCTAATGTTATCTTTTCATAAACTCATAAACATTTAATCTTCAGCATTTTGTATCAAAACTTACATTTTATTCTAGAAATTAACGTACTGTAGACTACCGTCAGATAAAAAGATGTAGAACTTGGATTAACTTAAATTATTCATACAGCTACAAAGATTCAACAATAACAAGTTCAGTATCTGGTTCAGGATATGGTTCGTTGAAGATCACAATATTATACTAGTCTAAAACAACGGATGTACCGTTAATGCATTTTGTAAACAAACGTGCGATTTTGAAACTAGTTTCTTCCTATAACTACAAATAAATCAAACATTTTCCAAATTAAACCCGTCTTAATAACGTTTGATTTTATTCGACTGGATATGAACGTTCGGCTTTTTCCGATAGAAACAAAGCGATCGTTATTTTCCGATAGGAGGTCAGCTGTTTCCGACCGCCATATCTCGACAGGTAATAATCGATCGATTTTTAAAGGATTCCGATCGTTTATCAGCTGTTTCCGGTCGGAAATGTGTTATTTTCAAGGTACAAAATGCACGATATCTCAGCTAATATAAATGTGTTTTTCAAAAACAAGACATATTTAGACTCGGGAAACAATGCTCTTTCATTATCAATAATAAAAATATATGTAAGATCTGTGGTTTTTAAAAAAGTTTATGGAAAAAACCGACGTTCCATAAATTCACCGACGCGGGTTCCAAATTTATGAAAATCCACCAAATTTCACAGGAGTTACGGCAATTGAAACAACATAATGTACGTTTTCAGTGGAAAAAGTTACCTACCTTCTTATTATATATAAGGTAGATGATTTTTTTATGGGCAGCAACGTACCGGGTACCTTTGACAGATAATACCGCCCTACATTAATTAGTACTTAAATCCCCATCCTTAAAAAAAGTATTTCTGGTTATTAGCTTGTTTTATTACGTCATCTCCTATTGGCCTTTGAGCACTCTGCTGGATTGTACTAATGTTAACAAAAATCTGATCTGACATGTGTTGTTATAATGAAGAGTCAAAGTGTTAACATTTCTAGGTTGGTTGCGTGATAGTGTCTACTTTTCTACTCATTTTCGTCATGTCGAATTCTGAACTAGGTGATCTTAATGTAGCTGACATCCCCCTTTTCGGCGTAGCTGTATGAAACTGATTTTGACCTACTTCTTAAACCAATCAAATGTTGGTATATGCAATGCTATAATTGGCTTGTACAATTTATTTTTAGGATATTTAGGATATTCCAACTATTTATTTTTTTTGTTTAAACATGAAAGGTAACACAGTAATGAAAATTTAACACTTCCTTATCAATTTTGGCAGTATATTTCAAAATAACTAAATAAGAAGTAGGCGTATGTTTATTTTTAGATAACAATTTCCCCTAATTTGTAAAAGTGGACTCGGCCATCAGGGGAGGTAACTAATGCGGAGGAGTTGTGCAGATCCGGAAACACTAATCGGATATACGCGATTTATGATCTTTTGATTTCGCTTTGTAACATACGAATTGTCTTTACTTAAAAAAGCCAGCAAGTGCATAATATTTAATGAAGCTTGGTAGATTAATTGTTTAATTTGTAAATTAAATCCGTTTTGTTATATAGTCTTCACAATACCTCCCATAATCTTGGTATTTATAAACATTTTTGCTAACGCTTCCAACTTTATAATAGATTTAATCTGTTTTACATGTTACAAATGACAATTTTTTAGCTACGCAGAATATCTTTTCTTGAAGATATTTCTTTTTATATCATTATTCATATATATATATTCGAAGAGTATTTCTTTTTTTCCCCTGCCATTAAAAGTAGAAAAGGGAGGGAACTAGCAATGGTAGAAGAGAAAAGTACAAAGTGGACCAAACGATTGGTCAGACACTATTTTACGCGTACTTTTATTTAATTTTTCACCACTGTGAGTCTGTTTTTCAAACACTGAAATTTGTTAAAAAATCGTTGGCTTTTTTTCAAAACTATTGTATCTACTTCTATATTTATAAGTAGTTACCATTTTTTGGCACTAAGCTCTCAATTTCATATAAAAGACGTGTTGCAGAATATCACATCACATTCAGGAGAGTTTATTCTATTAGTTGCATGTAAAAAAGGATAAAATCTGCAATAAAGAATACAAAACAAGCATATCATTATTTTAATATAGCACAGTACATGTGTAAAAAAATAATAATTAAAAAAATATATCCCCAATACCTATTAAAAACGTTTTCTCAATTAAAAACAATTAGTACAGAGATACCTTTTCATTCTGTTTTAGATGAAATAGAGAAGTGAAAAGAATTTCTGAATATGCGAAAATATATACTTCTTCAAGCGTTAAAAGTTCCTTCTCATAGTATGATTGATGAAAAATAATATGTTTCTCCGTCATTCTCGGAATTTAGTAATTCAATCAGCTCTTATTTTGATTACTATGTTAGAAACATGTATGTTTATTATATCTATACTTATTCGCAAAGTGTGCAGTTTTCTTGTATTTAAACATATCATTTCTTTAGGAAGTATGTTATGCGTGATGTAAAAAAAATAATATAGTGCGATCAATATGATTTGTATTTTTATTTCGAAAATTATGAAAATCTTAGAACAATGTTTGCAGTCCAATCATGATTTACTCATAGAAGAAATAAAACATTTGATTTCACGAAACCCTAGGTGGCGCTTTATTTTCAATTGAGTATATCATTTTCAACTCTGTTCTTCCTTTTGCGTAGTTGTTACTGTCAGATTTAAATGCGTAGGTTTTTATTTCTACACCCAGTGTTCCTTTGTTGGTTACTATGTCAGGCCGGGCCCTTCTCTGCACCGAACGATCTGGTATGTTGCCGGTTTTTGAGTGTTATTCATGGCGTTTTAATAACTCCGCACCGCTTCAGAGCTTTGTGAGTTGAGCATTATACTTAACGACTACAAATGCAAACGTCATCTTATTAAAACGCAAATCTATGTACACATAATCACTCTTTTCCCAATGTATAAGCATGATTTGTTTTCTTAATTCATCAATGATTTCTCACCTATCTAAGCGGATTTTTTTAGCTCACCTGAGCACTTGTTTTTTTCTGTTTTTGTTTTTTTCATTATTAAAGGACTTTTACGATAGGATTTTTAATTACTCAAACATTTTTTCAAGAAGTTAATAACAGAAACACAATTCTACATATTTTTATAATGTTAATGAGTTAAATTAAGAAACGCATAATATCAGAAACCGTCAAATTAGTAATCAGTTACTTAATATATTTTATTTCACGCAGTGGGCATGAATTCACCTCTTGTTACAAAAAGCAAAAGGCATCAATATTACTCCCCCCTCTCTCCCCACTCCCCATCTCTCTCTCTCTCTCTCTCTCTCTCTCTCTCATGTCTATGGTGTGATACGACAGTGCGGTAGCAATATAACTGTCTCATGTAGAAAATTGTCCCTAAATGATTGAAATATAACTCATCGATGAGACATAGTATTTAAACAAAAATACACAAGCATTATACACTAACAGATATCAAAAGGACACAAATTAAAAATAAAATGCACTCATTGCCAGACCCGTAACGGCTGGCAACTGTCCATCACGGTCATTGTTTAGAGACATGATAATGTATGAGTTACTTCGGAAACGTGACTTGGAATTAGGGAGGGCCAAACATTCAAGTTTGAAAATAGATTCACCCGTACGCACGTAGACAATTCTTAATGGATGTGCAAGATCTTTGGCCTCAACACGCTTCTTCTCTTAACAACAAAGAACCAAAGGATACGTCTTTATGCATTGGTGTCCCGCAGGACACATTTTTTTCACGACAAAGGTCACCTTTTTGGATATGATCATGTCTCATGACCACGTAGTCAGACATTGGAAAAACCTTTACAGTATCATAAGTACTTATTGACGTAAGCAGCTCGGTATAAAACCATCGGTTTCTTTACAAGACATGGCCAAAGAGAGAACGACGTCGAACTGTCAACAGCGAAGCTAAAAATGGAAAGACTTACCGTTTTCATTGTAATGGTCACCGTGCAGCTTTGGCGCTCAACGGAGGTGGACGCACGGATGCACAGAGGTTGGAGCCGTGGGGGATGGCACGGGGTGCCGGCCCTGCCTGGCTCTGATTTGAATGGGTTCTGGGACTATGGATATGGTTCGCGAGTGATAGCTGGTCAAAACATGGCCAAGGACGCAACCATAGGAAGTGTGTTGTTTGGGGCTCGGGGTCCAGGTCGAAGGAGGCGATACAGTGCTGCTAGCCTGGAAAAAGATATGCCTTTGCCATTAGCTTACAATTCGCCGCTCAAACCTGCAACCAACATGGACATTGTAAAAGGAAGTGACTTTTTAGCCTACAGAGCGTCATCTGATCCTGACTTCGAAGGAAGTGATACTGATAAAATTCTCGTCGATCTGCAAATTGCTTCAGGAGGTAAAAACGATGTTGATGATTTTAGTGGGAAGCGAACAGGATACGAGAAGCCGGCTAATAGCGGAAGTATTGAAACATCGCTGAAAACTAAACGTCCCAGGACTACGGACGGCGGATATGGATCTCGAGTTGGTCATGGCTCTGTTCTAGCCAAACACTCATTGACCATGAACTCAGCATCTGGTCTTTTCGGAAAATCCGGACCAGGGAAATGAACTTTTGGCGGCTCATGCTTTCTGTTTTTATACTTATAATTAGTCTAGGATTGTGATTTGCGGTGACATTGATATCGAATATGAATTAACATCATAGCTGGTGAATATTTTTGTGAAAATTGAAACAATATTATCGACGAAAAATGGACATTGTCAAATTGACAACTTTTTGAAATGATGCTTAATTGCATGGTGTAAAGTCTAGTAACGGACAAACAGGTTTTATTTGCATTATATACGTATTAATGTTTAACCAATGGTGAATATCATTAAATGTTAGATTTAGATATTAAAGAAACGTTTTATTTTCATCTGTGTTAATTTTCTATCACATTACAATGATAACAGTTTAAAACAAGATGCCTTTCCCGGCCCGAGCCAATCACCCTTTGGTACCACTTCAGTGGTTTAAATATCAAATAATTGGTGTCAATTGAAAGGCATTCATAAGTTTATTAAGTTAAATATAGTTTTTATTCCATATTGTAAAAGAGAAACGCTCTGGACAAACATTGATTAAATAAAAATAAATTTTGCGAGATAATTAAAATGACTAGAAGAGTTATGATTCCTGTGTACTGCATTTCTCCTACTTGCTTTCTAATTATATTTGAATTTTCAAATCAATACTTTGAATAGTTAACAAGGTACGTACAGGACAAAAATTGGTATAAAAAGAAGAGAGATGATTAAAAAAACTAGAAAGAGTTCTAGATCTTGATCATTGCACTGCACTATGCGCCCAAAAAGAAAAAACAACAACAACAAAACAACAAAAAATAATGGGAAATAATTGAAAAGTAGGACAATTAGGATGAGGTAGACTTGTGGTTCTTTATAAATGCACCTCTTCTAGCTGTCATCAGTTTATATATGAAGTTAATATGTAAGTGTTTAAATATATAGTAAATGGGTTATGCCCTGGACAGAAACTCATTGGTCCAGGTAGTGTTATGGTTCTTTGTAATTGCACTTCCCGATTTCGCCATCTACCTATATTTATATAGTTTCTTATCTTGTACAGTTTACGAGTTATGCCCCCGTCTAAAACTGAAAAGAGATGATTCAAAAACCGAATCATGGAAGAGTTATGGTTTTCTATTAGTTGCATTTTATTCACATAATGTTATAAATGAAGTTTCAAGTTAATTATCTTGTATGGTTAACCAAATTATGGCCAATGTTAAAGTTGCTGGCAAACAAACAAACAGACAGGGCAGAAACAATATGGCCCCGATCACAGATCTCGGGGGCACATAAAGAAAATGAGTAATCCCGGTGGCCGAGTGGTTAGAGCGTACGCCCGGAATTGGAAGGTCGTGGGTTCAATTCCCGGCTGCGACATATCAAAGTCTTGAAAAATGGTACTAGTATAGCTCTGTTGGGCCATATTTGTAACAAATCACATTCGTAACACCTGTTATAAGTGTGATCAAATGTGTAACGGAAATCAAGCACACATGTAACATATTTTGTGACAAATGTGTTCGAAGCCGATTTTTGACATACAATCACATGTCAATTTTCACACAGAGAGGGGAACCAAAAAGTGCATGTTTACAACTGAAACATTTGTAACGACAATTAAGTAATTAGTGCTATAACAATACCGGTCAATATCTTGATTTATTGCAGGTATTTAGATATTCTTTTTGCAAATCCAATAGTCCTATAGGCCCATGAGGTACAATGTTTTTCCATTGGCACTAGGACTACAGAAATGCCAAGTTCATTGGAAGGTTGATTACGATTTTTTTTCTCCCTCTGTACTGTAGTATGAACATGGTAAGGAACGGAATCTGACATCACTTGATTACGGAGGTCGTAACATGCTTCCATTATATTCTATGCACGGTTCGATCAGTTGATATTCATTTAAAAAATAGTATAACGAATCATTATCAAAGTCACAATTTGTACATACATTGTAATTTTCCGGCTTTAAAAAAAAAATGTCATCGTAAATACTAAGGAATGTTCTATCAGTCGGAACTCAAGAAACTTGTTGAGAATTTTCAGTACCAAATGATATACGCTGTTACGGCTGATACAGCTTACGCGCGAATATACAGCTTACGCGCGAATATACAGCTTACGCATGAGCTGTAAAAGTTATTTAAAAATGTATATATAGCTTACTGTGATTTATATCCAAATACGAATACAGCTTAATAAGTAAGCTGTTTACGTTTGTTATACACATACACTTCCAATAAAGGTCTTGTGTGTAAATTAGCTTCATGCCTCTACTGAAAAGTCGTGTGTTTTAGTTTACGATGTTTTGTATGGGGGTCGGGGGTGTGTGCTGATATCTTGGATCCATATCTAAAATAATCCGTAGAGGTTGTTTAATATGTGTGCCAAGTTTCATGCTTTTAACCAAAAGTGCAGGATTCCACCAAAATTTGGCACTTAATAGCCTCACTACTTATAGCTCTAGTACATAATGTAGTCTGTAGCATTAAACGTATATACGTCTGATCATTATCACCAAATCACCAACATAGTAAGGTAGTTTTAGTAATGGTAGAAGCGGCGATATTAGTCTCAGGAGAAGACGTAACAACAGCAGCTGCAGTAGTAACAATATAAGCAGATGTGGTGGTGATGGTGGTGGTATAAGTATTTGTTGTTGTTAATGGTGGTGGTTATGTGATTGTCTCTTTTGAAGGTATTGTTACAACCACCACCATCGTCATCATCTTCAAACATATTCGTCACAAAATAAATTATATATGTGCTTGAATTACGTTACACATTTGTATCTTCTGTTACGCATGTGATGTCAAATATGGTTTGTTACCTGTTACATATGTGTTTCGAATGTGACTTTTTGTCAATCCCCATTTCGGACAACACGAATCTGTAACATATTTACCTTTTCCGAATGTGCTCACATTTCTGTTACAAATGTGATTTGTTAGAAATATGGTCAAACATAACTCCCTTGCTTGGCGCTCAGCATATAAGGGTAGTTCCAGGACTGGTTGGCGCGATGTCGGGATAATGTGACATGCCGCATGTTTACGGCGTGATAATGCAGTGTGACAGCACTATATCTGTCTTAAGTAGACATCGTCTCCAAATGTCGGCGGGAGGATACACCCAATAAACAAACAGATAAGCTGATCAAATTATATTCAGTTGCCAAAGAAAATGCGCATTAACGCCTTAATTAATATACCTTTACAATGTGCTAACATTTTTCTAGAAAATATCAGGTTTGGTATAAAGCATCTTAAGGTAATCCATCCATCATTAAATTGAATCACGGTCCATCAAGTGATCGTGATAATTTTATAGTTAATGCAAGCCTTTATAAACTTTGAGCAAAAGAGCCTATAGCTCCATATCAGTGGATGCTTGCATCTGCACTGAAGTCTTTTTAAGCATTCGAAGGACCATGATTTAATGATGGATGGATGACCTTAAGTACTTATGACCATTATGGTGTGCTTTTTTATTTCGAAACTTTCTCTATGTTAATTGGATCGTTTACCCATACGTGACTTATTCTTAAAGACAGTAACGCAAATCTGAGAGCACATATTTTTTTCTGCCACGGTGTGTATACGAGTGTTCAAATCATATCTTAAATGTAAAACGACGGAATACCCTCAGGATCATCGCCCTATAAATGAAAGAAACTTAAATGCAATAGCATCAAATCACGAAAGTACGATGATAAAAAGTGATATCATTTAGCGTTTTCGTCATCGTGTTATCGTACTTTCGCGTTTTCGACATCGTACTTTCGCGATTTCGTGTTTCAGATTCTTTCATTCAAAGGCGAACATATATAAATTTGACTCACTACACAATCATTTAAAATTAAATTTTACTAAGTTTACATGGGTTTAATGCACTTAATGCAGTAAATGCGTTTTATATTATCTTAAAATGAAAAGTTAAAAAGGAGAAAATGTTGAAAGAGCAATACAATTCTATTATGTTTAACTTTATGGGAGAAAATTGTCTCGGTGTGTTGGAATATGATCACTTTATTTCAATAGTTTCAAAGCGAAAGAAAGCAATATTCGTACTGAAAGGCAGCTAATATATTTGTATTGTCTAGACAAATAAAAGATGGTTTTATATAAAGCTATAAGTAATAACTGCACCTACATTTTGAAATGATTATCGGTAGTCTTTATTTCAGTGTATAACCACATAATGTCTTGAAGTCACAATGAAGTATTATAAAGCAACGGAGGAAAAAAAACTAAATTATGATTAGTATGAAATACTAACACAATACACAGTTTGACTATGAACATTTACATAGTAACGAATTTCATAAATTAATGAGAAAGGAAATGCCATTTTTAAACTTTTAATTGAAATTAGACCAAACGCATCTTTTCCGTTATCTTTTAAAATATTAAATCTGGTGTTTTTGGTGTGTTTTTTTTTATCTTTTTTCTATGTACTTTGACTTTGAGGTTGTGCCGTAGTGTTGAATTATTTCTAATGTCTGCAGGTAATCGCATCCGTTATGGTTAAGTCGAATATATTTTTTTCTACTTTTTAGCTCACCTTTAGAAAAGGTAAGCTATTGTGACCGATGAATGTCCGGCGTTCGTCGTCCGGCGTCAACATTTAACTTAAACGACATCTCCTCCTAAGCTACCTGGCCAGTTTACACAAACCTTTACTGGAATGTTCCTTGGGTGGTCTTCTTCGAAAGTTGTTCAAATAATGAAATTTTATGCCAAAAACCGATTGCCATGTCAACTAAAAGGAAAAGAAATGTGAAAACTTTAAAAGTCTTCTCCTGGAAAAGTACTGACTGGATTATAAAATATTTTTGCTCAGGTATTTCCCGGGTCACTGTAAAAATGATTTGGGTCGGTCGAAAAACATGGCCGCTAGGAGGCGGGGCCCGTTTATCCGTATATGTGTGTAATACAGATTTAAAAAATCATCTTCTCCAATAGTACTCATTGGATTTCAAAGTATTTTGGCACAGATTATTCTTTATTGATATGCTACCAAGATTGTAAAAAATATTTGGACCCGTCAAAAAACATGGCCGCTAGAGGGCGTAGCCTGTTTTCCCTACATATATATAGAAAAAAAAAGTCTTCTTTTCTAAAAGTCTTGGCTGGATTTCATAGATATTTGGTATATATATTTCTTGGGTCAATTTCTATCAAGTTTTCAAAATTTATTTGGATCGGTTAAAAAAAACATGGCCGCCATGGGGGCGGAGCCCGTTTTCCTTATTTGTATATAATACAAATTTGAAAAATCTTGTCCAGAAGCACATTTTTTTTTTCAATTTTTTTTTGGCACAGATGTTTCTTGGTTGACTCACTATCAGGATTGTAAAACTTAATTGGATCCGTTGAAAAACATGGCCCCAAAATGACATAGCCATTTATCTTTACATGCATTTAGTACAAATTTGAAAAATATTCCTGTTCAAAAGTACTGGCTGGATTTTTAAGTTTTTTTAAGCACGGATGTTCCTTGGGTCACGCTCTATCAAGACTGTTAAAATTATTTGGATCCGTCTTAAAACATGGCTGACGGGGGGCAGAGCCCATATTTGCTGTTTCCTTTTCTCCCACTAATACCTGGTTCTCAGGTGAGCGATTCCATTCTTTTTATGTGGTAATCCACTAAATTGCTATATGAATACAACTGTATCACCTAAAAACATGATGATTATTTACATAAAAGCCTGTGAAATTACAGTTTATATATTTTTTTCATGTATTTTGTGCATATTAAGTTTAGTAGGAAGTATCGGAAAGAGGTTGGTACTAAAAGAAACCCAAAATTCGAATCCTTTTCTAATTTTTCAACAATGATATGTTTGAATACATTCATCCGAGACTGTGTGGCAGAAACCACATGACCGCTTTAATGTAATTGGTGGTTATTGCGCAATGTGTTGGTCGTAGACACGTTATGAAACTTATTGATAACAAAAAGAGGAAAAGGAATGCATAAAGGGACCGAGAAAAAAAATGATAAAAGGAAAGATAAACAGAAATGAGGATATGCTTATATATATATATATATATACATCTCTATACTAAAGGGAAAAAAGAAACGTGGGGCGAACTTCTGCGTCAGTTTAAAGAAATGAAATAGACGTTTTTTAATTTGTATTATCTAGGGTATGTAAAGAAATCAAAAACTAATGTAAAAAGAATGGTCCTTTAGAAATGAGGCAGGTGTGGTAAACAACAAAGTCAGATGGTGAAACTGAGGTATTTGTTTCTGCCCATATTCGTATAAGGCAACCTTTCGTTTCTTTTAAAATAAGTGCTATTTTAAGAAATAGACCATTTTATTCAACTTCTGAATTAGACTCTGGAACGCTCCTATAACCCCTATACATGCTCTGTTATCCCAGGATTTTTTACCTTTTACAGACATCATTTCAGAATACATGTATACACATATATGGATGTATTCTTTCTCTTGTCATATCGGGCCACCTTGCCTTATCCTTAAATGGATATTAGTAGTTAAAAAAACATATGTGACCAGGTGTAATGTAATATTATGTTACCCTTTTGTATAGAATTACATTCTCATTACGCCAAACACAAGTTTCTGTTTGATTTCTCGGGTTTACCGCCCGACCGCCAGCATTTAGGTTTATATTGTGCACTCTGTAGGCAAGTGTAATGATGTTATGATCACGAGGTCGTTTGTTCGATTCCCCGCCGTGGTGTACTAAGTCGATAAAGTGGCAGTGATATGCTTTCTTTGCGTTTAGATATTATTGTTTAACCTCCCACAAGTTCCTTGCGTTTTCATTGGCTGAGTCGCGGTCACGTGGTGACCCCCTATATTTCTATGTAGGGTCAGTATATATAGAAATCAATATGAGCCAGTAAAAACTAAATGGCGTCTAGACTTTCAATTTATGTTAAGCTCACCTGAGCACAACGTGCTCAAGGTGAACTATTAGGATCAACCTGTGTCCGTCGTCGTGCATCGTCAACATTTTGCTTTAAACGACATCTCCTCTGAGACTGATGGACAGAATTCGATTAAACTTGGCAGGGATGATCCTTGGGTGAACCTTCACAAACCTGCTAAAATAAACTTGATCCATGTATAACTGGTTGCCATGGCAACGGAAAGAAACGAAAATGAAAATTTTAAAGAATCATCTCCTTCAAAACTACTTGCCAGATTTCAAAATGTTTTGGTACAGATGTTCCTTGGGTAACCATCTACCAAGATTGCTAAAATTATTCCGATCCGTAAAAAAGCATGGCCGCGAGGAGCGGGGCTAATTTGCCTTATATGTATATAGTGAAACCTTTAAACGACATCTTCTCTGAAACCGCTGGGCAGAATTTGATTAAACTTTGCAGGGATGATCCTTTGGTGAACCATCACAAAAGTTGCTAAAATAAACTTGATCCATGTAGAACTCTGGTTTCATTGGCAATAGAAGGAAATGAATTATAAAAAAATAAAAATCATCTTTATAACTGCTGGCCAGATTTCAAAATGATTTAGTACAGATGTTCCTTGGGTAACCCTTTACTCAGGTGAGCGATTTAGGGCCTCTATGGCCCTCTTGTTTATTTAATTCCATTCGTTCGCCAGTGTTTCGCACTGAATCAGCAATGGATCTCTCCCATGTATATCATTTTTCATCGTATATATTACAAATGATATCAAATTATTGTTTCCCTATAAAGTAATGTCAAAGATTGTATCGAATTACAGGGTGGGGATTCCTTTGATTAGAACTAATACTATCTATCAGTCGTTTTTAATGATTAATTCTTTGAACTATGCGTGTGGAATGTCCAAACTCACACGCCTCTTATCTAGGTAGTGAGGCAGCCGTATGTCTGTGTCATGTAGATAAACAATCAAATGAGTGAAATACAGTAGATTTGACGTTGAACCCAAGCAACAAACACCAAGTATTTGGTGTTTCCAATACGGATGGTAATAAACATCGAAAGCGATGCTATATGTCAACTATAGTGCACATGGCTTAGTTTACTAAAACTTTTGTAGTCTCATTTGCTGACGGCCAGACGGACACACGGTGGTGATGACTGTGATATTGTATAATACAGACAGATAAGCAGACGGACGGATCAAGAAGAAAAAATCAGATACATTGTATATTGTATGATACTATTTCAGTCAATGCCCCTGGTCCTTCTCCTCGGCTGGCTGTTCTTGCCCGTCTATATATCCGCCGGGGTAAGTTGTCTCATCATCATCATCATCATCATCATCACCATCATCATCAGAAGCAGAAACAACATCACCCTCCTCCTCATCATCAACATTATTTTTCTCATACGACTGTACATGTAATCATATTTTTAATTATTTAGATAAATCCGTAATGTTTCATGTTTCTTATATTTCAAGTTATTAGAACTTATATGATGGTCTAACATGTTTTCGGGGTACTAACGAGATCGATCCATATTTGCATATCAAATATCATTAAAATTTTCATTTAATTAGAATAAAGGGGTGAAACAATAAATTTTGTCACTCCCTGTACACATTTGGGATCTTAAATTCATCTCGATCAAAACAGAGCAGCGTTCATTCCAATGTACAGGTCAGTTACTTTAGGGAGTTACTGCTGATATTATTTGATATTTATAGAGCCTTTATTTCGTTTGAGATGCTGATCTGATTTTTTTTTTCTGATTGGCATCCACAGTCGGAAAAAAAGTTGCAACTTTATCCGGGAAAACTGCTGACCTTACACCCACCCCCTTCGACGATCATTTTTTCATTTTTAACTTAATGACAGTTACCATTGATGACACATATGGATAATTAAAACATTTTTACACATATTCATCACAAAACATATACTTTACTCACCTTAAAAAGCTTCTCGCACAAGCTATTTTCCAACCCCTTAAAATTCATTACAAATATCCGCCATTTTTATTTAAATTAAGCCATCATGTGACTTATTATCCGGGTAATTGATAACATTTAGTTTGCTTTCTGTGCAAAATACTAAACCTGTTAGGGGTGTTAACAAAAACAAAAACAAACTATAAATGGATTTTTGTTTGAAAATATGT
Organism: Solen grandis; assembly: GCA_021229015.1. Taxonomy (NCBI): domain Eukaryota; kingdom Metazoa; phylum Mollusca; class Bivalvia; order Adapedonta; family Solenidae; genus Solen; species Solen grandis. Next base: position 10,608 of record JAIFHC010000611.1, on the reverse strand, counting down.
ATATTTTAATAATTCAGACAAGTTTGATCTACAAAATAGCTATTCAAATACGAGTTCAAGCTTTAAATGAACTTGACCTGCATCTTAAACATTGTCCCGATTTCACACAAGAAGCCACATGATGTCTTAAATTGAATATTAGAGAATGGTTGACATTTGTTTTGATCATATGGGACAGCGAAAACAACTCGTCATATCACGTTCGCACGCGCAAACTATGTAAAAGTAAAATACCCCGAAAACTTGTTATACCCCGAAAACTGGTAGTCAACCATAGTATCTTTTTGCCGGAGGGAGGAGTGTGTGTGGACCAGTACCTTGTTTCTTGGAAGGTTAAAAGGAAATGCAGATTTGACAAAAAATACACATAGAAAATTCCTTTGTAAACCCGAACAGCATTTTTTTTTACCGTATTGAGAGTTGACAATGACTAAGACATTTTTTAGAGCAATAGTGTATCTCACTAGACGCTTTATAGTAATTACATTGTTAAAACCGCCATAAAGTGTGGGAATATGAGTTGTGTCACGTGACTATGCGCTGTTCCATCAGGTATACACACTTCCGGAATATATACAGAAGAGGTTCGGCGGGCAGAGACTGAGGATCTACCTCAGTGTACTGGCTATCATACTGTACATCGTGACCAAACTGGCCGTAAGTATACCACTTCATCTCAGAAACGTTTGATTGTTTGTTGGATTTAACGTCCCACCGTTGTTAGTCATTTTAGTCATTTGGAAACTTTGCGGTAGGTCGGTGGTTCTACCCGGGTACCTCTGAGTACTCGGGGTCTTCCTCCACCTGTAATTAGCTGGATGATTGAAATACTATCGCAGCGACGGTAAACCCCAAAACAACAACCACAACAACAACCTTTGGAAACTATGTCTACTTGAGACAGATTTAGTGCTGTCACACGGCAGTATCACGTCGTAGAAATGTGGCATGATACCACATCCAGTCACATTATCCTGAAACCGGGCCAACCAATCCTGGAACTACCATTAAGTGCTGAGCACTAAAGCAAGGGGGCTGTGCCAGTATACTTTTTAACGATTTGTATGACTTTTACTTGGACTTGTTACTACTAGTATGTCGCGGCCGGGGATCGAACCCACGGTCACCAAGAAGAAACGGTCACAAAGAAATATAAAACGAAGAGTATAGGATTTGTGGCATATTCAATTCAGTATAATTGATATATATGAGGGTAATTTTCGTCATTCTTTTTCTTTTAAAACCCCCTCTTCACCAAAACAAAAACAACAACAAAAACAAACAAAAAACAACAACAATAAAACAAACAAACAAAAAAAACCTGCTAACAACCTGACGTTTACTTGTATTGATTAACTCATACTCAGCCTAATTTAAGTTATCATTTATTTTAAAATACTATCATTTATTAACATGATGTTTTTTCTTATTTTTAGGTGAGTATATTTGCTGGTGCCCTGTTTATCCAGATGTCCCTTGGCTGGGACATGTACCTTTCTATTGTCGCTCTACTGCTGGTGACCGGAGCTTATACAGTGCTTGGTGAGTCCCGTTATCGAAATATTGCGTGCAGCGCAAATTCGTTCACTCGATTTCGTAAACCGGAGGTAAAACAGATATTTCTATTTCGAAAAAAGAGTGATAATAAAACAGATACGATCCTGTGGTAGAATATTCGCGATGTTCAGATATGCGCTTTTCTACTGTACGTCCATTTGAAAAAAGTTCGTAAGACAGTGCACACGTGATTTTATTTTATTTTTTATTTATTTTTTTTTTACAAGAAGCTGATGTTCTAGCCAGATACCGCGTGCGAACATTTTCGTATATTTGGAAAGTGTAATGTGTTACCTTAGTCGATAATTAACTTGAATTGTCATCTTTAATACAATAACAAAATAAGATCGTAGTTCCTGAGCAGTAGTTCCTCCCTCGTAAACCTTATATTCACCTCGCTTCTCGCCAGTCTGCTTCTTACCGATGGGCCATTTTACTACGTACATGAAGTAATTCCCGATAACCTTATCTACATGCTGGTGTATGATTCCACTTTTTTTTTTCAATGGGAAATAAACATACATTTGAAAATTTTCTCCAATCACTGTTTGATCAATTTAATTTAGCGAATTATACCGGATATTGCCGATCCTCTGGTGAAATGGTCTATTCCGTATTTTCTCTTTGGATTTATGATGTGAGGAAAATGTCCAGTTTACATGGATTGGATTGATGGATAAGCAAAGCTAAGTAGATGTTAAACAATAACACTCATGTTTTGATACATATGTATTGGCGAATCATTTATTGCTGACAGGTGGGTTGGCAGCAGTGATATATACCGACACGTTACAGACAGTCATCATGACGGCAGGGGCATTCTCTCTCGTCGGCATCGGTAAGCTGGCCTTCAGGTTGTCGGGACTGTTATGGTTTTCCCGACGTTTTTTTCTTCTTTTTTTCTGTCTATAATTTTGTAAGCTTGAATTGTGACTGTGCATTCCCATTGACCTCTTTTTCACAAATCATCCATTTTCCAATAACAACTTAAATTTTAGTGGCCACAATGGCCAAGGATACTGTTGATTTAAATGGAATAATTAATATGGCCGTAAATCCATCAAACTCAATAAGCCCCTAGTATAAAATATATCCTTAAATAAAGAATGACCGCATTTCAACATTCTAATACTCGACGAGTAGAAGAATACTAATGTGTTTCTTGACTTAGGTTGTCAGTCATTAAGGTAAAGTCCTGTAATGTTTCCGCTACATTTCGGACCTCATGGACTTTCACGGAGATAACCAAGTTTTCCTAATGTTTCATTAGGGTACTTTGGTTATCTTGGTAGATGTTAAGTGGCCCAAGACGTAGCGGAACCATTACAGGGACTTTACCTAAACTATTTGTCAACTTCGTCATTTACTTAGATGCTTTGTGAATCCTTAAATATAATTTTAAGTATTACTTAAGTCTGAACAGGTTTGAGTTATTTTATGAATGCCAGGAATGAACGAAATTGGCGGATACAACCGGCTGACCGAACTGTACATGAGGGCCGTGCCTTCAATCCGTGACGTCAACACCACGTGCGGGGAACCCCCTAGTGACGCCTTCCATCTGCTGCGTGACGCCGTGACGTCAGATCAGCCCTGGCCAGGGGTTGTCTTGCAGGCGTCCCTTGGGTGTGTTTGGTATTGGTGTTGTGACCAGGTATTATTCTTATTCGAATCCATATCAAAGAAGTTTTATAGTTGTTGTTTTCTGGAATTTAGAAATGGTGCGACGACAGTAGTAATTCAGTCCTTTCAGTCAATAAATAGCAGCTTGGGATAACACCCAAAGTGTACAACGCGCGCTTACATAGAACCAATGACCTACCACCAGTCTAACAGGGAGGTTTCCTCATGAGAAAAATCCAGGTGTCCAGACCGAAATTTAAACAATGAGCAGCAAGGTGCTTAGTGACAGTAAAACATAAGATTGTAGCTATTCGGTCATGTAGTCATCCCACCTCCACCATTTATCAAAGGGTAATACATGTATACAGCTAAACTGGTGCTTCTTGTAGAGAGCATGAAATGGTGTAACGTGTTTCAATAACCATCAAAGGAGTCTACCCTGCGTATTCAGCGGATATAGATTAGAAATACAACTAAACAGTAGAGGAGTCTTTTTTTTTTTTTTTTTTTAAATTCAACATCCTCTCTGTGCACTCGAGGACTTTCCACTATCATAATTAGCTGGACGTCACTATTTTACCGAAATGCTGCCGCAGCGACAATTAACTTGTTAGATTTTTTATTTAAACTGCTTTGATTAAACCCTATTTGATTAGCAATGTTTTGAATGGAAATCTCTATTCCATGGATATAAAATAAATGATACAATTGCATTTTTCATCCAGTGTAGAGTAAATGATACTCTCAGTATTTCACCCAAAGACATGAAAAAATGCATAAATAGAGGATGTTTGTTTGTGATTTAGCATTACTTACTTAAGAGCACCTATTCACTTAAAACATTTATTGTTTAGTTTTTGTTTTGCCTACTTATGACAAAAGAATGGAGCTTTGTGTATTCAATCTAGTCAACATGAATAGATGTGTGAATGTAATACAAGGGAAGCAACAAAAAATAACTCGAATGTTACATACCCATATACGCACACCCCGAGTATATTTATGTATAAGTAAAACTAGTAATTTCGACAGTCCTTAATAACTCAGCGTGCATGATATCAGTGAATGATTGGATTGTATTTTATCGACAGAACACAGTGTTTCGTCACTAAGCATAAATAAATAAGTTTACATGTTTATTACAGGTGATTGTTCAGCGCACTCTAGCTGCCAAGAACCTGTCCCACGCCAAAGCGGGCGCCATCTTGTCTGGTTACCTCAAGTTACTGCCCCTGTTCCTCATGATCTGGCCGGGAATGATCAGCCGCGCGCTTTATCCGGGTAAGTCGGTTGCTTTTTTATTAGCCCAAAAGGGGCATAATTAGTAATTTTCCCTGTCTGTCTGTCTGTCTGTTACAAAATCAATTTCTGGCACACATTTCATTGAGTCATAGCAGGGTTATGACCCTTTGACTTAGTGGAAATGGCGTAAAGTGGAGACATTCGTGTCCAGTGGACACGATTTTATTTCATTGTTGTTTTACATAGACATATATTTATTCATTTGTGTTGACATACACCACAGACGCTTGTTGTTAGATCAAGGTCAAACGTACTGCTTTCATCTTTTTTTTTTTTTTTTACAGTTGGTTCCGTGATTTGTAATATAGCATATAATAAGGTTAATTTCTTTTGGAATTTCATATCTTGTATAATATTTCTGTTGGGATTTATATACATTCCTGGGCGATGAAGTTTTTTGTGTGTGGATATTTTATGATGCGGATATCATACGTGAGAACAAAAAAGACATTCACATTGTCATTAAAAGCATTTTAGATTTTGACTTCACCGCACCAGTAAATTAAAAAACAAATCCGTACGGTTTACTTACTTATGACTGTAGGAAAACCGGGATTTAAAAAACTACGAGCAATGCCCTTAAAAAACACCAACATCAAAATGTAACGGTGTATGCCTTTTATTACAGACGAGATCGGGTGCGTGGATCCAAAAGAGTGCAGCAAATATTGCGGAAATCCTGTCGGCTGCTCCAATATAGCCTATCCAAAACTCGTGCTCGAACTTATGCCTACCGGTAGGTGAATGTGGCATCCTTGTCAGTGAAACATGCATCTGTAACAATCCTTGGATCAATATTTGGAGAAACAAATATCCGCGAAAATTAATCGCCCTCCTTCGACGAAAAAATTTATAATTTTATAGTATACATATGTAAATACTTCTTAAAAGTTTGTGTCCTAATTATTTTTCAAACCTGATAAAAATGGACAATTCTATACATTTGAAATGTTTAACTATGATTAAATATTTTACATTCATTTATTTTGACTTTATGCTTTGCAAATTGATCAGCACAAACTTTTGAAAAAAAAATACATAAATAATCGTTACACTTAAGATGTACGATATTGTGAGATTTGTGTTGCCAGGGTTACGGGGTCTCCTGATGGCCGTGATGTTATCCGCCATCATGAGCTCCCTCACTTCCATCTTCAACTCTGCCTCCACCCTTTTCACCATGGACCTGTGGCGGAAGATGAGGAAGACGGCAACAGAGCGGGAACTTCTCATTGTTGGCCGGTAACTTCCGATAAAACCGATTTCGCCCTTTTCCGGAATCCTCCGTATGACTTTCGCGAAAAATCGCGATTGACATCAGAGTGCTAGTAATTTCGCTATTTTTAAGCGATCGAAACTCCTCAGGTAATTCCACCAAAGGACGACAACCTTCATCGACTAGAAGTTCCGATGTTTTACGTTATTTTGATTCAGAACTTCAGATTTTTTTTCTAGGTTGACAATTTTATAACTTATGCAATTAATCCTGTCAAATCATTTTAGGCTAGAAATTTGGTTGTTAGAGTGGTTAATTGTAATATTGGTTAAGAAATGAAATATTTGGTTATTTCTATTAGAAAAATAAGAATAATGAAATTGGCCTCTTACACTAAGCGGTTTACATGATTGGTGGAAATAAATCGATGCTTTTACACATCTTAAGTTAGTGTGTTAATCATACAATTAATGTAAGATAATTATGTCAGGAAATCTCCATAGATACATTTGTTCGTATAAACATGTTCTTAAAAACCCAAGAGATCTATTAAACGGGGCAAATATAAGTGTGAATATTTTTTGCCATTCACGAAAATTAGCCCCTCTACCCCCCACACACACCCCGAAAATTAATGATTATACAAGGTATGGTGTAACTGCATCGTTAAAGAAACCTTTCAATTGGCATTTGACTGCTGAAACTAAAACCTGTATGTTTAACCCCTAAGGTGTTTATTATATACAGAATGGAAATTCCGAAGTTTACTAAACAGGTCAAATATTATCATTATATTCGACAAAAATAGCCCCCTTTTCCTCCAAACTCAAAATTAATGATTTTTACAGTATATGGTGCAACGATTATCGTTAAAGAAAACTTTCCTTTAGCATTTGATCCGTTGAACTAATACTTGTATGCTTGATCCCTAGGGTGTTCATCGTAGTCCTTTGCGGACTCAGTATCCTGTGGATCCCGCTGGTCAAATCCTCCCAGAGCGGTCAGTTGTTTGTCTACATCCAGGCCGTGCAGGGTTATCTGGGCACGCCCATTGGCATCCTCTTCCTCTGGGCCATACTCTGGGGGAGGATGAACGAGCAGGTGAGTAGGGGAGCTACCAGTGCCATTTGAAAGAACTTAATATGTCGCCACTAGTCAGGGATCGAACTGGATGCCGCCCAGGCTGCGAACTCCTAGTATACACTTGCGGGATCGACTGCGATCGCCCGCCCCAAGGCGGACACTCCTATTACTCGGCCTTCGGGGAGATCTGGTATGTATCCAGTTCATGCTAGGGAAATCAATTTTCTTTTTTTTAAATACCCCTTTCAAATACTAATTAGAAATTAGTTTATTTACAGCAAATCAGGGCAAAGCGCCATGAATATAATGTTTTTTGTTCATACGGTAATTTAACTCATCAACTTATTTTTCAGCAAAGCATACTTTTGTCAAAATATGTCCAATAACTATATTTAGAAAAGAGTTAGGTCTAAGATCGAAACCGGAAGCTCCATATTGCTTTCATCTAGCTAAAATCGAACCCAATATCTTACGGTTAAATGGGCGAGCGCTCGAAAAACTTGACCACCGGGACTAGTGAGTTGTAATAGAAGTAGTTATAGAAATAATAGTAGTAGTAGTCGAGGTAGTAGTAGTTATAGTAGTAGTAGTTGTTTTGTAGTATTTACAGTGCAACCTGTCCATAACGACACCTGTTCATAATAACATCCTGTATTATCCGACACTTTTTGTTGGTCCCAATTTTAAAGGTATGTTCTATAATGACCTGCCTTATCCGAGAACCTGTCTTACCCTAATTGTCAGTTGGTCCCAGCGGGTGTCGGATAAGGCAGGTTTTACTGTATAGTATTGGTAGTGGTGTTTACGTTTAAAATTCCTATCAGTTGTTGCTTTTCCTTATTTCGTACTGCAGGGTGCCTTCTGGGGAATCTTGGTGGGTCATACGTGCGGTATTACCCGGATGGTACTGGACTTTGTGTACCCGGCCCCGGAATGTGGGGAATCTGAGACCCGCCCCGCAGTCTTGTATAACGTTCACTATACATACTTCAGTCAGATGTCCATCGTCATCACCTCCATTGCCATAGTAACTGTTAGTCTACTGACGAAGGCACCGGACAGAACCAAGGTGTGTATTGGGATGGGTAGTGAAGGTGCGTTCGTGTGCATGCTTTAAGGGTTAAGAATAATATTATAGATCTAGCACTTAAAAAAAAAGGAAATAAAGAAAGACATGTGATGTTATTGATCCCCCCTCCCTCCCTCTCTCTGCATATATAATACACTAGCCATTCACATCGACTTGTCACTACGCACTTCATTATAAAAGAGACAATGCCATATCAGTCGTTTTCACTGCTCTATTTTATATCCATTTTTTAAAAATTAATAATTGTATGGAATCTGAAACTTTATCTATAGCATTCAACCTTAAGAAATGTACAACTATGTCATATATTGTTAGATAGCATACTTTACGCCTGATTTTCAACATATAATTGCCTGCAGTACCATTGAAAAGCATTTTGAAGATGTTACATTTTAGCACGAAGTCTGACGTTTCTTAGGTCTCCTGTCCTATGTGTTTATCTGCATTCATCTTTATATTGGAAACTCTCTTTCAAATATTAATTTGAAACCTGTTATAACTGTTGGTTAGTCAATTTTACTTGGTTGTTTCCTTGAATGTAATATCCTACCGACAAAAGCCAGTATTTTTTTTGGATTTTCAATATATATATATATTGTGTGTGTGTGTGTGTAACACATATACATGTACGTGATATAGGTACAGTTCTGCCTAATTACGTGATCACGAAGACGACAAGTAACTGATAGTCACATTATCCTGACACCGTGCCATCTGGTCGTAGATCTACACTATATTTATACTGAGCTATAAGCAACAGAATGCATTTTAACAAGTTTGTAATGTCCCTTGTTTTCAAGGCGGACACATTTACTGTTCTGCCACCGGGGCTAGTCACTTCATTAGAGGGATCAACGAAATAAATTTAAATTTGTCGCTTGCTGGTTCAGTCACTTTGATTATAATTTGATTCTAATGCCGGTGTTAGGCTAATGTGACTGGGTATGGTTTCATGCTAAATGTCTATGGCGTGATACTGCAGTGTGGCAGGACTTTATCTGTCTCAAGTAAAATAGTCCCCGAATGCCTGTCAGCGGGACCTTTAACCCAGTAAACAAACAAACGATGATATTGAATGATATTAATTCATCTTTAAATTTAACTCATTATTTTCAAACGTAGAATCGGAGTTGCTGAGTTAATATGAATTCCAACGGCTATTAAACTGTCATTGTCAAATAACATATCTATGATAGGACTTTCGACATCCATCTCATATGGCAGGGGTCATACAGGGTTGTTTATATTTGCTACAATTTACTGTCTTCGTTTTTAAGTTAAGTAAGTTACAGTTAGATGAAGACTTTGACTGCACATTCGGATAGAAACAACAACCTACGCAATCCATCTAAAAGGCCCTCTTCTGCTTCATTGAACTTCTCTTGACCTTTATCCTGTTATGTGCAAAATTAGAGACTAATACGAAAGTAATGTTCTTTTTTTTGTCAGAGTCAGTTTCAAATTTATAAAAAAAAGTTTGACTTTCTTGATACTAAGTAAAATGTATGTGAAAGGTTTAATGAAGCGGACCACTGTCTTCAAGTTGATTAAGTTTAAATAAAATCGTTTAATGTTCAGTCTGTCGATTTTGCCATTACAGAGTGCGGGAATGACGTGGTGGACCAGATATGAACCTGATCCAGTGGAAGACACACCGGTTGAGGTGCTAGATAAACCGCAGACTACTAATGGTACGTTTAGAATTTAAAAAAAAAAAAAAAGAGGCGAGGCTTATGATTGTTCGAGATCTGATTATGTAGGACTCGTACAAAGCAGACTCTATTTTTAAAGCTAGTATAAGCTATGATCTGGTATGACACAATTCCGCTAGAAATTTATATAAGATTAACCAAACCACTTGCTTATTGTAGTTAATATATTTTTCTACCACGTTCCAGGTATGTCAATTTCCGAACCAGATGTTGAAATTTCCGAATCTGGCAACAGCTGTACTAGGATAACCGAGTTTATCTGCGGAATTCCTAAGGAAACAGGCCAAATGATCAGTCTGGATGAAGAAAATGTACAGAAACGCATTTTTCTGTTGGAAAATTCTCACTGGAAGACATTTCTTAACGTAAATGCAGCAATAGGACTGGTGGTAATGGCGTTTGCTATTGGGTTCTTCCGGTGAAGGGGAACGATATAATGCATCATCTAAATAACTATTATCGTTCTCGTCTCGAAAAGAATAGATAAAGACATTTAAGTATCACATGTATAATCAGAACGGTTAATAGTTAAGGTGAAAACTTTTTAATATCTGAATGAAATATGAAGTATTCTTTATATATAACATTAAGTTTTACTATGATTTTAAATAGTATCCGTATTACGATCGTTTCCATTATCATAAATGTATTGAACACTATGTTTATAATTTTCTGCCTCTATATAGTATTCTAATGATTTATAAAATCATCGGCTTGGTTGTTAAAGAATTTCATCATTGCTCATGTTCAAAAGAAACATTAACTTGACCCAATATCGGTGTATACAATTTCAGATAGCCCCTCCTGAAGAGACACAAATGTACATTAATAAAATTGTTACCTCGTTACTGTCATTTCATCCGTAAATTGATATTATCAATTTTAGACAAAACATGTAATATAATATTGCAAATAAATATACGCTTCCGTAACTTGATTTTAGTTTATCTCCATGAAAAAACCAAAGCCAAGAAAGAAAGAGGACATTCACACGTCTTTTTTCTTTTTATTTTCGAGAAAGATAA
>JAIFHC010000610.1:0-50000 GCA_021229015.1 Solen grandis | reverse complement strand
TCTCAGTAGAGATTAGCGTGTATACAACAGGTTTTTTTTTTCATATTGGGGTTTGCCTTTTCTTACGATTCAGCCAGAAATCCTGTATTGTGCTGCACATGAGAAGTAATTGTTGACTACATACAAACAAATGCGATGTTTTAATCGTCACTACTTTGCTTTCCCATACATGGAGAGTTAGTTTATGGTTGTCATTGCATTTAGACGAATTTTTTACAACTTACTTTCGTTTTTAACAGAGCTGTTTGGTTCATGATAATTGTGTAATTCAAATACCCTTTGTTAAGAAACTTGCGAAAAAAAACCCCCAAAAAACTAGGTGTTGGTAGTTTCAGATAATTACTCAAACTATAAGCTTTAACAAGGTAACAATGCAAATGCATGTGGATACTAAAGGTGTGAAAATAACACCTGACTTGTGGAACAATAGAACATTTCCACCTGTTGTGCAATCGAACATCCGCAAAACAACCACGGATAAACAAGATGGCTGCCTTCTGGGTGACCCTTTGGTGTCACACCACTATCAAAGTACTTCCATCTGGGCCCTTTGAGCTCTTGGCTTTGCCTTATACCTTCTCGTTGTCTTGTACGACTTGTGGTAGCTTGCCTTCCTTGATATGTGAAGAAGGCGCTTTCTTGAAGCTGCAGATAGACAAGTCCTTGTGAGGCGGCCCACCTTCATCCTCACTGCTGAGTAAACCGAGTTGTTCGCTCTCAGGGTTTGAAGAGCTAGCCGAGGGGCATGTGTAATCTACGGCCCCATGCGGCCCCAGACGGGCCCAACTGCGGCCCCAGTTTGATTAAATCCCGGGACCTGTACCAAATTTCCGGATATCTTAGGCGGGGCTATATATAGGGGTATATATATATATGTATATATAATGATGTTTTGTACGTTAATGTTTCTATAATATTTATATATATGGGCCCGCCGAAGGTATATTCAACCACATATAAAGATCCTGAATCAATATAAAAATCATCATTATCATAACTCATTATCAACCTTACGATAATTTATTTGGTCCGCAAATTATGTAGAGATCCCGGGATTTATAAATGTCCCCCGTAATATTGTACATAAAAGAAAATAACATAAATATAAAATAAACACATTTTTTACCCTAGTCATAATCTCACTTTTGCGTATATATTACAGATTTAATTTTCATTAACATGTTTAAACCACATAACAAATCAGCATATCTATCTATCTATCTATTTATACTGGGGCCGCAGTTGGGCCCGCATGGGGCCGTAGATTACACATGCCCCTAGCCGAGCCTCAAATGACCTGGGGTAGTTCTGGGACTTCGGCATGGTGTCTAAAGTTGCTCGGTTGAAGGCCTCGCACTTCTGTGTTGATGTTCTAGATGACACCTTGTAGACCGCCTCTTCACTCAATCTCATTTTTAGTATCACAGCAAGCAGTGACTTGTCATTTTCGTTCATCTTCAGGTGCGTGATGTCATTTGGGCCCAGGATTATGGACTTGTACCACCAGGAGTTGTGACCTTCACCGGAGCAGACCAGGGCTGACTGATGACAGAAGCTGCAGTTCCCGGCATAGCATTCAATGGTGGCCCGCTGGATGTCAGGTAATCGCGATATAAATTTTGTAATATCTCAGCCTCCCAATCTTGCCATCTCTAGACTTCTATAACAGCATTGCATCTGGCCTTGACGTCACGTGACAGAGCTGCCTGTGCCTTCTTTCGCCCAAGTTAAGTGGTCTGCGGGAACATTCCTTTGCTAAATTCTGCAGATCTCATTTTTCTCTCTTGCGTCACCGCCAGATGATTTGGATCTGCCTGCCTTGAAACTTCCCAGGCTGCGTCTAGCTTCTGGTAGAAGTCCTGCATCCCAAGGTAAGATTTGGTGTCGTCGTCAGGGTTCGGACAAAGTACCCTTCCATGGACAGGTCTTCAGCAAGCTCATAGGCCATTCTCCTCTCTGAGTGGGGGGTGAAGTAGGCTAGGTTGGCTGTGCATCCGGCATGTCCACCAGGGCAGATGACGGTCAAACCTTTATTCCTTAGCACGGCACCAGTCCAGCAGAGCTTGTTTTCCACAGCCAGGCCCACGATGTACTTCTTGTCAGTGTGGTTCTCTACAGCTACTGTGTAGGCTTGGGAAGCACTCTGCCCAGGTTTGTATGATGACGTCATCCGAGAACTGTTGTACCGGGCGTCAATGGAGAGGTTGAGCTGTTTCGGGTCTCTGGCACCGGCTGCAAGTGCTTGGTGTTCCACAAGGCGCCGCTTCTCGGACATGTCTTCTTTATTTATTTTGACGACCTCACTGCTGGAGTGTCCATTATGGCTGACGCCAAGGAAGTGTTGATGACGGCCTTCTTTGTCCCTGCTATCTCGTCATAGGTTTTCATTCTCTTTGAAATGTAAGTGCAAGATTTGCACTTGAAAATGAACTTGCTTCCCAGTCCATACTTCTGCTCCTGGTACAGGTCCACTTCTAGTTGTCTGCAGCCTGTGTCTTCATGGTCGCTGTAAACTGCATTCATCATGGAGAGGAGCCGCGGAAGGTGTATGACGCGGTTTCCTGAAATGAAGTTATCTTCCATTTGCAGATTACGTCGTAGCCTGTATGGATGGTGGTCTTCTTCATCGTCTGGGTGGTGGCCTGTAGATGCTGTGCTGTAGGCGTCTTCTTCAGATCCTGCCTCAGAAGGTAATTTCTTCTTAAATGGGCTCAGTTGATTGTTCTTCTGGAAGAAAATCCCAGCAGCTTTGCGTTTCCTCTCGCCTAGGACCATAATTGTAGAAATTGGCAGTCAGTCTTCTCTGGTGCATTCAGATATGATTTGGGTTAACTCAGTACCACCCCCCGTATAAGGTCAAGGTCCAGACAGTAGCCATACCTACTGATTTAATGCTGCCCAACCAGTAGCTGACCCCTGGGGGGCCCCTTGAGGGGTAGGGGAGACATCCTCCCTAGACCTATACACAGGTCCTTTGATGTTGCTTAAGTACAGCTACCTAGGTAACCCCTGTCTATGTCCTGATGCAGTAACATGTCTGGGATTGATTTTGGCCCACTTTCAAATAAAAAAAAAAATAGAAAAAAAAAAGAGAAATAATTAAATAGTATTTTTTTCTTATTTTAGCCCTAAAAAAATCCATTTTTCTCTGCTTTTCTAATTTTTGGGGTATTTCCCTTCAATCAGGTGACCAATAATGGGGTTTAAATGATAAAATATGATGCACTTTATTTCATCAAAATCCATTGGTTATTAATTAAAATATGACTGATTTTGAAAGTATACCCCTGCATGATTAGAATTCATTTAAAATGACCAAATACAGTGTACAATCTGCCTCTCTCTAAAACAGTTGAATGTGACCTTAGACTTGACTGAGAAATCTGATCAGGGTTTTATTTTGTTGTAAATATAATAAATAAGTTATTTTGGGCATAATTTTCATGTATACTGTAGTATCAGTTATTTTCGCGCAGTCTAAATTTTGCGCTACCCTCTCTAAAAACCATTTCGCGCGGTGCTAAATTCGTGCATTTCCCATTTCAAAAAAAAAAAAATATATATATAAAAAATAAATATGAATAAATAAAAAAATATCCATTTCGTTCTGAATGACTGATTTGGTGCCCCGGATATCGAATGCTAATTAATTTGGGTTTTATATAGGTGTCACACCACTATCAAAGTACTTCCGGGTCGTAGGGTGCTGAAGTAGTACCTAATGAAAAATGCTTTGGCAGAAAATGGCTTGTAGTTTATCAGCTGGTCAATGACATGCCACTTACTGATAATTATCTTAATACAAACTCATTTTAACTTATAGACAAAGAAATGTTTCCTGTCTTATTTTGTGCCACTTTCCCCTCACTACACTATATTCCTCATCAAAGCACCCAGCCACCTTTCCTGTAGAATTTAAAAAAAAAAATCTTGCACCATGTAAGGTATGCAGTATTTTCTGCATGATATATTTATGTGTTTTTGTCTTTTACCACAATGTAGAAATGAATGAATTTGTTTCTAAAATGAAAAAAAAAAGAAAAAAAAGAATGAAAGCCCCCCCCCCCTCACCTCTGGGGGCATGATGTTCATTCCATTCCAGCATATTTAGTTAGTGTTATGAAATTGTTTTTTTTTTATTTTTATTTTTTTTATTTTGTTTATTTCATGTTGTCTAAATGTGATATATATATAATATATACTATTTGACTGATTATTTTATAAATTCTTTTATTTTACATATTTTCCTGATTTGGAAGGTAAGACAGGCTTTGATGAGTTAGTAGTTGCAAGTTTTGGTATTGTTTCCAAGACAACTGGGTTTAATTCCCAGGTGACTATTATCATGAGTCTGTGCTTACCTGACCTATCTGTCTGTCTGTATTTTTTTGTTTTGTGTTGAAAAGGTACTGACTCATAGCATTCCGATTCCTTTTTAGTTTAAATGTATTTATTAATAAAAACTTAAGATATGAGTGTTCACCTACATTTAATATGATTGAATTAAAAGCTGAAACGTTCTTCAAATTTTGAGATTATTTTCCATTTTGAGAAATGGTTAATTATCATTGGTTCTGCTTGTATATTCTTCAGGTAATAAAATAAGATATTTGTGCTTGTTTTTCATGCTCATGTTTTAATTACATATACATTATATACTTTTTTTGATTGGATTGGTAATGTATTACACTGCAGACACAGTGTTAGACAGACAATTTAGCCATGACTTTACCTGAAAGTACTTGAACATAATTATAAGACAAAGTAAAGGATGTACTTGTACTTATATAAAGACAATGTCAGGAATGGATAGTATATTTATTCAAGTCTGTTTTTAAATCAAACATGAAACGGGAGCTGAAGTGTGTTGTTTTTCAATTTAACAGATATTACGACAATAAAGCAAGTCGTGTTTGAGGACAGAACCTCGATAACGGTCGGGCACCAAAGTTTTTCTGGTGTTCCGTATGCAGTCACCGGCCATAAAAGACGACTGCCAGTTTGGAAAAGACAGGAAGGAAAAATCAAAGCTAAGAAGGAAGTCTGTTAAAGTAAGTGTTTTTTAACCCTTTACTTCATATAGACTCATATTAATGCATTTGCAAACAGAGCAGACCCTAATTAGACAGCTTCAAATAGAGCTCTCTGATCAGGTCTGCTTTGTTTGCTTATACAATATTGTAGCTCAGATTCTACACAGTTTGCAAAGACAAAAATACTGTTTCATATATCATTTAATTTTCAGTTAATTGATATTCATGAAGTCATAAATTTGTATTTTAACTTACCTAAATTCCATTGCATCACTTAGTGAACTTCTTTGTTTTCGTTGGTATGATGTCATTTTGTATTGTCCGTTTGTCATATTTTAGTTTGGGTTTGAATGAAATGATTCTTTTATTTTATACGCTTGATTGTAGTTATTGTATACACATTATACAGATTTTAAGTCAAGCATTTATTTTATTGTTCAAAGTGATTTGGTTTTGTACAAAACACTTTCATTTTACCTTTGATAAGCTGAGACGAGTGGAAATGAAAGCTTAAGCGACTGATATAAAACCTGATCAGCTGTCAGGCTGCAGGCTGTTCTTAAATTATACTGGTGGTTTAAATTCTTTCTTTGACCTCTATATATGTTGATGATTTAGTGTTGAAATAATGAATATTAAAATATGATTATATATATATTCAATTCAGGGATTGACAAAAGCATTTGGCTTCATAGGTCTCCTGCAACATCAATTCTGTCACCAGGAAACGTGTCTAAAAAGTCAGCAACCAGCCTTCAACCTTGAGCCTCTGAGAGAGGAATATTTTGATGAAATGGAGATGTTGGTTTAATTCTTGTCCATGGAGATGTGACCAGGTAAGTACTCTACTCTTATTACTACTACTACTACTGTTTCATAACTTCATCTTATTCTTCTACATTCAACGACTACTACCACTACTGATACAACTATTCCCTATCATCATCTTCCTCTACTTTTACTACTGCGAACACTGCTACATATCATTATAGGCTCACCTAATTTTTGAACTGTTTTCATTACTATTGCGTCGTCGGAGTCGGCGTTCACCCTGGTTAAGTATTATTTTTAGATCAATCCTTACACATGAAGTGTCATAACTAATGTTTTGAAACTTTGAACATTTATTCAGCACCATCAATTGACTTAAGGCTGCCATAGCTGTATCTTGCACTTTGCAAGAATAATTAACTTTTTAGAAATTTTCATGGTTTAGTTTTATGTCTAGGTCAATTTTTCTCCATAACTACTAATGCTATATCTCAGTAACCACTGTATGTAAATGATTAAAACTTCACATAAAATTTCCCAACCATCCAGTATAATCAAGTTAACAACTCTTATTTGGTTTTAATGTAAATTTTGGGTCTTTTCAAGTATCAAAATAAAATAATAAAAAAAGCCTATCAAGGTTTATCATTTTTGACTCTTATTATATACAGGGTATGTGAAAGTCAAGAATTGAAATATATTTCACTTGATTTACATTCACTTTGATTTTTGAATAGTCAAGCGTGCTATTCTCTGACAGCTCTTGTTGGCATTTACAGCACTATATGGGAAAATATTATAATACTATGATTATGTTAAAATTGAAAAGAAGATGAATAAGCAGATAATGATAAGGATCCAATAATGCAGTCAAGGCGCTAGAGGAGTCGACCGTGCTGTTCCCTGACAGCCCCCTTTTTTACAGTCACAGAATGTTGCAATATGGGACCATGTCTTTGTAAATGGGTATTGATAAATGTAATACATACAAATAGTTTAAAAAACTAATGCTCAGCTAATGATCTTTTGTGAACGAGCTGTTAAAAAGATCATCAAAGCTTTTTAGTTTTACATCTCTATTCACAGTTGGTCGAGAATCTGCGAGATGGTTCAACTACACAAATGACCCTAACGCCGTTCAAATCAGCTTGATTGGTTTTAAGATGGTACCATGCACTTCTACCAGAATTGTACAGATGAGAGTGTGGTCTGCTCCAATATGCACATGTAAGATTGTTCTTATTTATTATAAACGTGTCAAACGAAAGACGTAAAAATTGGTACCAGATGCAACCTTTACTGGCAATCGACACAATGGGTCTGCTATTGGAACTCGGAGACCTCAGTACTGGTTCTACCGAGAAACATTTCATCCGTGTATCGGTGCTATACCAAGGGGTCTATTCGCTAAGAGCTAGGGTATCGCACCCGGGCTCCCTTGTATCCGACTACTGTCTCCTCCGATGCTGTCTCTTCAGCAAAAATAAAAAAGTATGTCAAAATTAGTTTTAGTGTAATTGTATTATTATATTTTTGGGTCTTCATTCGTAGTGAATGAAATAGTCCAGCTCATCCCCTATTTCTTACTACTTATGAAGTTGGGCAAAATTTGTTTAAGTGTAATTATATTCTAATATGTTTGGGGTCTTCATACGTAGTTACTGAAATAGTCCAGCTCATCCCCTATTTCTTACTACTTATGAAGTTGGGCAAAATTTGTTTAAGTGTGGTTATATTCTTATATATTTGGGGTCTTCATACGTAGTTACTGAAATAGTCCAGCTCATCCCCTATTTCTTACTACTTATGAAGTCGGGCAAAATTTGTTTAAGTGTAGTTATATTTCTTTTCCTTAATTTTTTTTTTTAATTTTTTTCTTTCTACATTTGTACTTTTTTTTGCTAATTTTTTTTTTTTCCTGTTTTTTTTATTTTTTTTTTACCTTTTTTTTCTTCCTTAAACGGTTCTCCTTTTTGTTTTGACTTGTATTTCTTTTTTTTTTCTAAAACATTTTTTTCTCGTATAGTTTTTTCATTGTCGTTTTGTTCTATCTTTTTCCTTGTTGTTGTTGTCTCATATTAATATATATTTTGTTTCCTCTTCAGCCTATTCATAGACCTGTCAATGTCGTAAAAAGTGGCACACAATAGTTCAGAAATAAAAGTTAAATTCTCTGTGTTTGGGGTTCACAGATATCAATTTCGATTGATAACGTCCCCCAGTTTCTGGCTATTGTGTGTGTGTCAAAATGGGCCATGTGACGCGTCTGGTGTGGTGTGCTTTAGCATCCACCGCTGGCTAGCCAGTTTCTGGCGAAAAAGGAACACCAGTCTCCCCTGCCAGTATATAGCCTCTCCATGGTCAAGCCCTATACAGTGCCTCCTCGTGGCGACACACGTCAACTGAGGACTTTGTGTCCTCAGGCTGAACTGTAGGGGACGATCTACAAAAACTATAATATAAACATCTAAGTCTAAGTTTTGGATAAGATTTCACTTTTAAAGAGGTGTATGGCAAGATTGTAACACTATTTAAGTTGTTTACAAACTATTTCAAACTACATCGCCAAGAAATTCGAAAACAATAGAATTCAAGTAATGATAAAATGGTAAAAAAACCACATCTAAAACCATTTTGAAAGCCCTATAAAATATTTAACTTGAGCTGGTTTCCTTTTAATAAACTGAGCTGGTTTCTTTCAGCGTACATAATAATATCAAAAAACATCTACTCCTAAAATGACTTTTGCTAATAATAATTAATTATTGTGCATTATATCATAGAAAGTTAAGAATTCTTTATTACTCTACAAGAATAATAATTAGAAGACAACGTTTGCTTTACCTTATTTGATATATTGCAGTAATGGACAATCAAAGTTTGACAATAATAGATGATATGAAACAATTTTTATTAGTTTCACAATTCAAAAAGTGGAGCTATCGTCATGACCTAACATCGACGTCTGTGTCCTTTAAGTTTTTACTATTATTTTTGTTCATTTTTCCGTAACTATTAAACCTATTCACTTAAAACTTGGTGTACTAAGTTTTGTTTTCATTCAAATAAGAAACACATCTCGTAAGGGCAGGTAACTCTGAATACCTTTATTTTTTAAATGGCTCAATGTCCTTTGTTCCATGGTTTATATTAACACTGAAAAAAGTAAAAAAGTAACAGTTGATATTACATTATCCAGCACTCAGAAAAGAGGTTTGCACTGTCTTTGGGCATCTTTTGATTTATGTTGGATGGCAATAAGAAAAATAAGAAAGGAATTCACTTCATTAAATGTACAAACATTATTCTTTAAAGTTTACAGAAATGTATCGATTAAAGCATAATGGGTAAATCTATTAAGGCCATAAGGTTGAGGGGAATTGAATAACTATTTGTAGAAAAAAGAGCAGATATCATCTTTATAATTATGTAGCCAAATACACCAAACGTTGGTTTATGCTACTATTGATCAGATACTTTTTCTATTGACATTTTAAAACACTGCTACACATAGCAATCAGCACAATCCTGTCCTGTCCTACTCACGTGAAGACAAGTAAGGGTGCGGGGATCGGGGTTTAATCACCCTGAGTTCTATCTAATTAACCTCTGTACCAATCACAACAGGTGGTCTTTTTTAATTTTAATCAAACTGAGTCTTGAGGAAGCCTTCCAGCTGGCTTGCGGTAGGTCGGTGGTTTTGCCCGGGTTACTCTGTGTGCTCGGGGTCTTCCTCCACCTGTAATTAGCTGGACGTCGCTATATGATTGAAATACTATCGCAGCGACGGTAAACCCCAATACAACAACAACAAATTGAGTCTAAGTCGCTATATGATTGAAATACTATCGCAGCGACGGTAAACCCCAATACAACAATACAAAAACAACAAATTGAGTCTAAGGATGAAGGCTATTAGATTATTGAACCTTTTGGTGTTCTCGATAGGTAAAATCGATCTCCGATCGTTTATCAGCTGTTTCCGGTCGGAAATGTGTTATTTTCAAGGTACAAAATGCACGATATCTCAGCTAATATAAATGTGTTTTTCAAAAACAAGACATATTTAGAATCGGGAAACAATGTTCTTTAAATATCAATAATAAAATTATATGTAAGAACTGCATTTTTTTAAAAAGTTTATGGAAAAAACCGACGCTCCATAAATTCAAAGAAGCGGGTTATATATTAAACTTAATTAATACCTTTAGACCAAATTTCAGTAGATGTCCACTGCTGAATAAGCAGTAATTGGAACAGAATCCCATTTATGAACAAAATGAAAGTAATGATTTCCTCTTTTCGGGTGGCCACCTGTATTAAACGGTCAACCTGCATTTTGTTATATGTTTAAGTTTCATTTATCGCCCAATTCTGATAGGTGCTCACATTCTTTTGTTCCCTTGACTGACCCCTTAAGACAGGTTTGACAGTACATGTATTGTTCTTTTATAAGGAGTAAGTTCTCTTAAATTCCTCTTTCAGTTCTCTGTCTTTCATTATGAGTAAATCCACCACCTCTCTCTCTCTCTCTCTCTCTCTCTCTCTTTCTATCTCTCTCTCTCTCTGGATGTTTTAACCGTTGGAATGGGGACAGGGCACCATATCCTGGTATCTGGGGACACCCACTGCTGTTAAAAGACACCTCTCTTGACTTTTTTTACCTTCTTACCTCCCCTGTATCATAAACGACCATTTAAGACAATACCTTCAGATTTAAGTTTCAACAGAGAGACTGTGTGGGGACGAGAGAAAAAAATGATCCAGGGACAAGAGATATTTCACTAAATGGGGACAACTCGGAGAGACCATTTTGTCGGGACAAACCCCCACAATCCTGGGACGAGAGATGAAATGATCCAGGGACAAGAGATATTTCACTAAATGGGGACAACTGGAGAGACATTTTGTCGGGACATCCCCACAATCCTGGGACGAGAGGGGAACCTTTATGAGATAAAATGGTATGGAAAACAGAGAATTTGATGTTTGATTATGTCTTAATTAAATGAATAAATCGTTCATGATAACAATTATATTTTATTGCGTGGCCTTAAAAGATAACGATTGAGAACATTTGCAAATAAATGTGTTTAATATTTCATATTTGAGAAAAGACGTAAAGAAATTATGAAGAAATGCAATATCATTGCTTCAACAAATTACAAATACAAAAAAAGTTTCTTTTATTGTGATATCTGCAGGTTTCCCTTCATTTTCTCCGCTGCGCCACAAATCCCGCGTTAGGTATTCTTGCGACTTATGCACCCATTCGATCGGTTTTAGTTCCAAGTAGCAAAAACAAAGTCTGGGGCCACTAATATCACAGAACTGATTTCATTACCCGTCCATTTGGCCGCAAAGTATGAAATCGAGACAGAGAACGTTCTGCATTTATTTATTTATTTTTATGGGTGAACAGAGATTAAGGATATAGACATAGATCTATAAGGTCATGGGTAATAAAGATCGGTATTATTGTGCCTACTCCCCATGCCGTTGGGTACACCCTCGCTTCAATCATTGTATTATATAATGTTGTTGGAAACGGCTCTACCAATCATAGGAGCCTATGAGGATATTTGTTATTATGTCATTATTTCCTGGAAACTCATAACCGCTTGTTTTATTTCATTATTTGATGTACTATGATCTAATTCGATCAGAAATGAAATCCATTTCGTTGTTCTTATCGCCAATGTCTTCATTTTCATTATCATCCGATCGTGTGCAAAAAAGTATTTTTAAATGATTGAATTACTCATCTATATGAAGTTAATCGCATCATTCATAAACTCACTTGTTTTTTGATAATTGGAACGCTCCAAAACACAAGCATGTCTATTTATTTCATTCTTATTTTTTAAACTATATTTCTTGCCTGTTTGAAAGGATGATCAACGTATTTACAATTTTCTTTCAAACCATTTATTTTAAATTATTTCCCGATTTTTTTTCTTTCTAAATATTTCGTGCGAAATTTCCTGCCACATCATCATTCTCGTAATGAAACAGTTCATTGGATTTTTGAGCAATCAGCTAGCTCATCATTTTCAAACTTATGATTTTTGTCGCTATCCGAAACTAGTTTCAGATTGTCAGATTATCGTTACTACGAGTACTTTAACAATTGTAAGAGTGTCGCTTTTTTTTTTTTTTTTCTTCTTTTTTTTTCAGAGAATGTAATGGGACTGTGTTGGGCCGCAAATAACCCTGTAATTCATTCTCATCTAAGAAAATGTGCGCGCATTTTTCTCAAAAAATAAGTAAGAAGATTGCTTTCGGATCACATGGTGGAACAAAGCATCGGAACGTAATTTTCTTACTTGTTTGAACTTCATTTCTTGCATTGAAATTTTTCCCTATATGTTCGCGAAATTTTATCGTGGAAAACAGACCGGGGAGCTTCCGTTAATTATTCTTTTCCTCCGCGGCATCCCCTAGGATTCAGTGATGTCTCAAAGGTTCGGCGACCTTTCTGTGACACATTCCAGATCATGTGATAGAATCTCAGAATATTCGCAAAAATTCGGCAAGCGCACTCCAAATTGTTTTATTTTTTTTGTCAACCTTAGACTGAACGGTCAAAAAGACCATGGGACATTGCCTGGGGCATCCTCATAAACCCCCAAAAGTATGGAAAGCCTTGATTTTGTCTCTTAAGTTAATCACCAAATTCTCATTACCTCCATGATCTTCCCCGAGGTACCTAGGATGGTTCGACACAACGATACATCCCTTAATCTACGGGGATATTCCCCCGATGATGTTCCAAATTCTGTGAAGCTCCGGGGCACCTTCCCCGGTCATCGGAGAAATGTTCCGAGCATCGGGATTCATCCCCGATAATACAGGGCCATTGTACCATAGCCGAAACATCAGTAAACATTTCAACGGACCAATCCAATCCCGAAGCTTCTCATGGGACTGCTCCGTGTTTTTGGCTCAAACATCTAATGCCATCGGAGGAAAATTTTTGTATTTCCACATACTCCAGTGGGACCTACGCATTAGATCCATGGTCTTCAAGTTTCAAAAAAAAAAAAAAATCATTCACTTTTATCCCCAGATACCCTTCAGAATGCATCCCCGCCACACTAAAAACTTTTTTTCCCGGACCCCCTCACCACGTTACATTCAAATTTTGCCCCCCCCCCCCCAGCAGAAAAAATTCTTGATCCTGAATATCATTATTATAAACAAGAAATATCTTTAAAAAAGATATTCGGCGTAGGATGAAAGAAAAACGAGATTTCCAGTCTTCTAGAACATTCCGAGGAAAAGCGCGCGAAATTCACAACAAATTTAGTACGCTCTATAAATAGTTCAGTATTTTTTCTATGAAATATACTTATTTATAGACGGTAATACAAACAATTATATCTGTAAATAGGCTTGTTTGATATTTGTTCATATCATTATTGCATATGACAATTATGATATAAAAGCGTTATTAGTTGTTTTTGTTTTGGCGAATTAATTTTCAATCAGAGCATCTCGGCAGGCTGGAAGAATTCAATATACATAGTAATTAAGGGGTTTCATGTCATAACACGGTGGATTCTTTTTTGTTGTTTTAAATCATTTTCACAAGGTAGCATTCCTCAATTGATGGAAAAGGATTGTATTTAACTTACTGAAATCACTTTCATGTTAACATCAAAAAGAAAAGTAATAACACCAAGCTGAATGATATATACAAGCTGCACCCCTTAAATTATTTACAGTAATTTTATAGTCCATAACGATGCGTTAACCAATAACAGGAGTCCTTTTATTCAGCTTAGAATTATTTACCGCTGTTAGCGTACATTTGATTGGTTTAAGATGCGAGTTGAAATCGAAATTATACAGCTACGCCGAAAAATGAAATTACATAACTAGATATATTAACATAAATATTGATAAATGCATGTTTCAAAACTGGTTAATTTATTTACGCATTTTGTATACAAATGAAATTATGATGAAAATGATTTAATTTGATTTTTTTTTTTTTTGGTAAACTTCCAAAAAAGAAAAAGAATCTTAATGAGACTGGGTACGTAGTCTGGGTTTAAAATGAAATGCATAGATACGGAGTTCAAGTAGTGACACGTTGAATGTCGCATATCTTTTTATGAAGGCCATGCACAAATTGACAACGACGTATGACAATATATCACATACATGTATATCATAATAATTATGCTGACTTCTTTTTTATCCTATGAACTGCTGAATTTTGAAAGGCTAATAATAAATGTAAAGGGAAATAAATCGCGGAAATAATCGAGCGTTTGACGCCGCACTTTAAACGTTACATCATGGGTTTTTCTTTCCAAATCAGGATGTGTGAAAATGGCGAAATGCTTGTTACTGTGTATTTCCATTCATACGCACTGGCTTTATTTGGCATGAGATTAAAATTCAGATGGGTAAAATTTTCTCTCGAAATAGCTTTAAAAGATAAGATTGAAGATATAATTAATATTCTATTTTTATTGACAATTTACAGTGAGTTGAAAACGAAAGTACAGGTTCATTGCCATACTTATTGTTTAAATATGGATTTCGTGTCAATAGATGATAATTTTCTGATTTACAATTTGACTTGTGTAAACATTTACTGAATGTGTTTATTTTGTGAAAAAAGGCCTATTTTCGGTTTTACCTAATCTCTACTAATCGAGATACGCTTCGGTTACTTTTTTTTCGTTTTGGCCATAACGGATAGCGGATCTCAGTAGAGATAAGGTTTTAACCAGCGATCGACAGATATCATTACCACTGATCTCTTTATTTCTGATATCACAGTCGCTCATGAATACAATGCAATAAAAAATTGTCATGAAGTTAAATGTTCCTAAATAAATTAAAGCTATAACCGTTTTATTGTTTATCATAACAACATTGATGTTTGTCATTCACCATTTAGTCCATATTTGTATACCCTTTATTTGTGATTGCATGCAACTTTCTGTTTGGTGCCATCCCTAATCTCTACTTAGATCCGCTCTGTTTTTTTGTTGTTGTTTTTTTGTACTCAGGCCTCCAGTGGAGGCCAACATGAAAAAAGTAACCTGTGCGGATCTCAGTAGAGATTAGTGCTATCCCATACTGGAGAGGCATGACAACCAGTACCAAAAATAGCATGTCATGCCAAGCGGCTCATTGATGGGACTATTCACCGATAAGTCAGATCAAGCTGAAGAATGATCTCTCATTAAAATTAGGTTATGTACATTCTCCTGATGAATAATACAAAAATCATATAAATGCCTGTAAACAAACTTCATTTGCACTTAATTTAATGGATCTCAATTTATGGAAATCAGGAAGATAATGTCACATCATATATTGTCCTCTGTGTGTTCTGTGTTAAGAGGACCATCGTGATAATTATTATCATTTCAAGGATTCTATAATTAATTTTGTGACATCCACTGCAGGGATTTTCTTAAGTGGATGCCCACTTGCCAGCGCCGGGTTAAAATCACTGCGGGCAAGTGATTTTTCAAAGCAGATAGCCGGGCAGGCAAGTTTATTTATATAAATGAAAATCTTTCGGTTTTTTTTATTTTCTATAATTATGATATCAGGGGTAAAATACTTGCAAAATGTCTTTGATTCATATTAACTAAAATTCCCCTTAGTATTACACATATTTAGTTTTAAACATTAACAAACACCAACTAACTTCAAGATCGAGCAGCCTGTTTTTACTGGGGGCTAGTAGATGTTCAAAGTAACTTGCCCCCTGGGCAAGTGAAAGTCAAATCCTTAAGTAAACCCCTGCACTGGCATAATTTTAAGTAGAAATCTGAAATTGATATCTTAAACATAAGAGGTTACAGTCAGGTTACATGAGTGACACTATTTCAAGGCGGAATATATTGCTGCCGACAATAAACTGTGCCTTAATTTTGGTCATATTGAATTTGCCTCAAGTGCTGATTATGATCATATCCGTGGCATTCTGATTTACATGATTGTTGGAGCTATTTTAATCACATGACTTCTGACATCTTGATTTTAACGCTTGTTAGAACTTAATTGAATCACATGATTTGTGACATGATTTGGAATGTCCTTTAGGTTTTCTCTAGAACTAAATGTTCTTCTAAAACAAAAGCTTTCACCTTACATTCAAATCAGATCTGTCATTTTTATGTTGTATTTAAATTATTTGTTTGAATTTATAAAACAATAAATTTATTATGCCAAACTTTGATTTGCTCATATTTTTCTCTCAGCCTTGTGTCAGGATCAGGATTTATTCTTTTTTTTATTTATTATTTATTTATTTTGATATACATACTTTGGGGGTGAAAATCATCATTTTCTTAAGTTTAGAGAAAAAATGGCCCCTGATTACAGAAGAGGATATAGCCTGTGGATGATAACCTGTTGTGGTATCACATAATGTTTCTACAGTTCTACCACAATGGGGTGGTATCACATAACGTTTCTACAGTTCTTCATCACTGGGATTGTATCACATAATGTTTCTACAGTGATACCACAATGGGATGGTATCACATAATGTTTCTACAGTGCTACCACAATGGGGTGGTATCAAATAACATTTCTACAGTACTACCACAATGGGGTGGTATCACATAATGTTTCTACAGTACTACCACAATGGGGTGGTATCACATAATGTTTCTACAGTACTACCACAATGGGGTGGTATCACATAACGTTTCTACAGTGCTACCACAATGGGGTGGTATCACATAACGTTTCTACAGTGCTACCACAATGGGGTGGTATCACATAACGTTTCTACAGTGCTACCACAATGGGGTGGTATCACGTAACGTTCCTACAGTGCTACCACAATGGGGTGGTATCACATAATGTTTCTACAGTACTACCACAATGGGATGGTATCACATAACGTTTCTACAGTTCTACCACAATGGGGTGGTATCACATAATGTTTCTACAGTACTACCACAATTGGATGGTATCACATAACATTTCTACAGTGCTACCACAATGGGATGGTATCGCATAACATTTCTACAGTTCTACCATAATGGGATGGTATTACATAACGTTTCTACAGTTCTACCACAATGGGATGGTATCATATAACGTTTCTTCAGTTCTACCACAATGGGATGGTATCACATAATGTTTCTAAAGTGCTACCAAAATGAGGAGGCTGTGTCTGTCTCCTGTAGAAAAGTCCCAAAAAGTCTTGGGAATGACCTTCATCGGCTAAGTTGTGAGAACTTGTGGTCAGACCCTTTTTTTTAGCTCACCTGAGCACGAAATGCTCAAGGTGAGCTATTGTGATCACCCTTCGTCCGTCGTCCGTCGTCGTGCGATGTGCGTCGTGCGTCGTCAACAATTTTCTTTAAATGACATCTCCTCTGAAACCGCTGGACAGAATTTAATGAAACTTGGCAGGAATGTTCCTTGGGTGAGGCTCTACAAAAGTTGCTAAAATAAAGTTGATCCATGAAGAACTCTGGTTGCCATGGCTACAAAAAGAAAAATAATTTGAAAACTTTAAAAATCATCTCCTTCAAAACTACTGGCCAGATTTCAAAATAATTTGGTACAGATGTTCCTTGGGTCAACCTCTACCAAAGTTGCTAAAATTATTCCGATCCGTAAAAAAACATGGCCGCCAGGGGCGGGGCTTATTTGCCTTATATGTATATAGAGAAACCTTTAAACGACATCTCCTCTGAAACCACTGGACAGAATTTGATTAAACTTGGCAGGGATGATCCTTGGGTCAACCTTCACAAAAGTTGCTAAAATAAAGTTGATCCATGAAGAACTCTGGTTGCCATGGCTACAAAAAGAAAAATAATTTGAAAACTTTAAAAATCATCTTCTTCAAAACTACTGGCCAGATTTTAAAATAAATTGGTACAGATGTTCCTTGGGTCAACCTCTACCAAAGTTGCTAAAATTATTCCGATCCGTAAAAAAACATGGCCGCCAGGGGCGGAGCTTATTTGCCTTATATGTATTTAGAGAAACCTTTAAACAACATCTCCTCTGAAACCACTGGACAGAATTTGATTAAACTTGGCAGGGATGATCCTTGGGTCAACCTTCACAAAAGTTGCTAAAATAAACTTGATCCATGTAGAATTCTGGTTGCCATGGCAACAAAAAAAAAAAAAAAATTTAAAAAATCTTTTCAAAACTACTGGCCAGATTTCAAAATAATTTGGTACAGATGTTCCTTGGGTCAACCTCTACCAAAGTTGCTAAAAAAATTTCCAATCCGTAAAAAACATGGCCGCCAGGGGCGGGGCTTATTTGCCTTATATGTATATAGAGAAACCTTTAAACGACATCTCCTCTGAAACCGCTGGACAGAATTTAATGAAACTTGGCAGGGATGATCCTTAGGTCAACCTTCACAAAAGTTGCTAAAATAAAGTTGATCCATGAAGAACTCTGGTTGCCATGGCAACAAAAAGAAAAAAAATATGAAAACTTTAAAAATCATCTGCTTCAAAACTACTGGCCAGATTTAAAAATAAATTGGTACAGATGTTCCTTGGGTCAACCTCTACCAAAGTTGCTAAAATTATTCCGATCCAATTAAAAAACATGGCCGCCAGGGGCGGGGCTTATTTGTCTTTTATGTATATAGGGAAAACTTTACAGGGATCATCTCCTTTAAAACTACTGGCCAGATTTCAAAATGTTTTAATACAGACTGATGTTCCTTGGGTAACCGTATACTCAGGTGAGCGATTCAGGGCCATCATGGCCCTCTTTTCATTTGTATATTTGCAGTATATTGACATTGTTTTGTTCATTTTGTAAATATTTTGAGAATAAAATATGTTTGAACTAAAAAACTGTAGAAAAGTTGGCGTAAACCTGAAATACTGTCAGTTAGGATTTTAGGCTTCAGATTTTTTTTTTCTTTAAAGAAAAGCTTTCATATAATAATGTGTACCTGGATTAAGGAATATCTCTGGTCAAGGTTCATACTAAAACTTATGTCAATTCTGTGCAAACAAACAGATTTCTCAGGGTAGAATGATTTATTTACTTCCAGGTTTTGTAAGGTATTCGATATGGGCAATAAACAGACTCGGAATGAGACAGGAGAAATAAGAGGTGTGTATCATTACTATTTCTTTATTTTTTAGTCTTTTTAAAAATAATACTTTATTTTCCGCCAGTGAATTACTAAAATAATGATTATTCTATATTTTTTGACATCTTTTTCAGTAAAAAAAATTGTCCTTTAAAATGATTATGTCTGGTCGGGTGTCCACTGAAGTTGACTTTTTTTTTTTTCAAACTTGTATAACTTCTATGTACTTCATTGGATTGCTCCAATATTTGGACAGTTGCTTAAGTGGATGCATATCTTCCTTATGCAGTTGACCTTGACCTTTGACCTACTTCTGATGAAAAAAGCTTAAAAAAAACTGTCCATAATACCTTAAGTCTTCTCCTCTAGTTATTGGAGAGTTTTAGAAATAATAATCATCCTATACCTGCTTTAAAAAAGTTCAGTATCATTTCACACCATTGATCAAATCAAGGAAGTGTTTCAGTGGTATTCATCACCTTTTAATGATAGCTCAAGATGGTTTGTCTAATTGTTCTATACAGAGTCCATAATGTAGTTATAAGGCAGCTTGAAGATTTAGGATTGGTTGGATGATCACATTGTGTCCAAAGCTGGCATATTCTAATCCAACTTATTCCAGATGCAAGAACAATGAATGAAGACTCCATTGGGTTCCTTGAAGAAGGGAGTTCTGTTGACGCCATAAGTACTGTGGACCATGGTGTGCCTTCAATGTCAGGGCTGCCAGGGGAGGTGCTGGTAAGTTGAGTCATCATTATCATCACCATCATCAGCAACATTGTCTTTATCATTTTTCAGTGTCATCTTCATTTCAAATTTCCAATGACAGAGAGTAGTTACAGCATCAACCCAAATCCATAACAAGGAGGTTATAGATTCAGGATGCAGTTGCAACAAAAATAAGATCTCCCTACATAAGGTAGTTCCAGGACTGGTTGGCCTAGTTTCAAAATAATATAACTTTAGTCCTGTACCATATCACATGTCTTTGGCAGGTAAAGCAGTCCAAAATGACTAAAACACTGCTGGCAGCATTCAAACAAGTCGTTGTAAAAGTTATCATAATTATAGCAATAATCTTATTCTTGATTTTTGTATCCACTCTGTAATATTGTATTTCAGGATACACAAAGAAGAGGGAATTCAGATAAAAATCTGCAGCAATCTTTTACATCATCATTTACTGAAAGATATACAAGTGCACTCAAGTTTGTGGAAACAAATGCATCACTAGGAAATGTAAGCAGTCATAGCTCAGACAGTATGAGTACTCATAATTACACCAGTGAAAGCATGAATAAACTAGAGCAACATGCTTCTTTGAGTCAGAGAGAAATTGGCCAGAATAGAGCAACTAGAAATTTTGGAAGACTTACAGAGGCTGAACAGGTGAATCCCCTCTTAGTATCAGGGAAAGGGCAATGGTCAAATGATGAAATAAAGGAGAAATCCAAGCATAATATACTTAAAAAAAGTGTGGGATTTGGTTCAGTGTCAAGTGATATTAATGTAGAAATACTTGCTAGTATATCAAATACTGTTGATGCTGTGGATGCAGATGTTGAACATATTACAGAAGGAGTTAAAATATCTACAAATGAAGAAAAAATGTCAGAGAGACTCAAGTGTGGTAGAGATTATGTGAGAAAACACACTAAAGATACTAGTGAATTGCCTGAGGGTAATTCTTTTGTACAAAGTGAATCAGATGAAGGTAAAAGTGCTCATTGTGTAACTTTAGTCAGCTTTGAAAATGCAAAATATGACTTTACAGAACATCTTCGAAGTAAAGCCACAAATGAGGCTGTGGATAACAGGATAACATTAATGAATGGTAACATGGCTGATGACAAATGGGTCAGACAAGTAATTTACTCCAATATCATGTTTTTTCCTGATAAGAGTAAAGGAGCTACTCCAAAAAGGTATGGTCCAAGATATCTTGGATCAAGACCACAAGATGCCTTATCAGCATCGGTGAAGTCTTCTTCAAGTGAGAGTGATGTAGAGTTAACATCTGAGAAAAATGTTAAAGGGTCCTTAGAACAGTCAGATCAAACAAGTGAGTCACAGGCTGAGAATGGGACAGATATTGTCAATGGTGAGCTTAGTAGAACACCGCAGGCCACTGGTCAAGCAGCAATTGGGCAGGGAACTCAACAACAATTTGAAAGTAACTGTTTATCTGCAGACAGTGATCAATCCTTGATGTTTTTTGATAACCATTTTGGATTAAATACTGGTGATTGTGCAAGTGGTTTTTCATCAACATTTGTAGACTACAATTTTTATCCAAACAAAATCCCTGCCTTGGAAATTGATAAGGAACAAACTGCACCAGACTCTACTTTAGAATACAAAGAAACAATTGAAGAACATTCCAGTAAGTATCTGTCTATTACTGGGATCACCAAAAATGAGGGACCTGTTACAGAGATAATGTCTTCCGAAGTAAACAGAATTACCATAAGTACCAGACACAACAGGTCTTTCATTGCATGTGAGAATCAGAGTGAGCAAAATGGTTATAACAAAAAAGGTTCGTTTGACGATCTTCTGGTGCTGATGGATACAGAAAGGTTGACTCATCTCAGGAAAAAGGCAACCACACCTGATTCCAAAAATTGTTTTGCTGCTTTGATAGATTGGCATAACTTGAAAAGTAGACAAGGCTGTTTTGCAAAAGACCTCAAGAGTGTGTGCACATATATCAGTGAAGACAATCGGCTTTGTTTCGAATTTGGATTCAAACCTTGCAATGGATATGTGACAGAAAATGTAGCGGATGCTGATTCGTCAGAGGTCTCATCAAGTGTTTTACACAGGAGTGTATCAAGTGATTCAAGCAATGAATTTCTTCAAAATGATCTTGATGATAGTTCATCTGAAGGTGATTCTGTTCATGAGGAAGATGAGAAGAGTGAGGTAGACAAAGAAATTATATTGGACAAATATACCAGAGTGATGAGAAAAGAAAGCCATGATACATGTCAGAAAATTGTCTCTACACTGATTCCAAATGGTCATGTTTCTCAAGATACTTGGTTGAGTAATAATTCACCATTAACTCTTAATGAGAATGCGCCACTTGATGATGAAGGACAGGACTTGGAAGTTGTCAGTAAAAAGCAAAATATTACTTGTCCTGGGCAGGTATATACACAGTTCACATTCAACAATAGAGAGTCTTTCAAAGCTGACTCTGTCAGTGATTTTACACATTTCTCTGAGAATGTTGAAAAACACACAGCTGAAACAACTGATGAAAGTACTGACATAACAGTTAAAGCAGATTTAATTGTTAAAGAAGTGAGTACAACAAACCAAGAAGATGATTCCCCAAAGGAAATCTTTTTAATTATGAAAAAAAAAAAAATAAAACTTTCTGAAGAAAGATTATGATGAAAAGTCATGTAGAAATTCTAAGATATCATCTGCCCATGAAAAAGACAAAGCTGTCGTTGAAATGGCAGACACAGAATGTTACAATGTGTTTGACTTCAAACAAGAAAACAATACTGGCCCTGAAATAAAGAGTAGTTCAGGAATAATTGAAGTCACTAAAAGTTGTTCAAAAGCATTAACAGGGGAAAAAGGAAAAAAAAAAGTATGGCTGAAGCCGTAGCAGCGGGAAGAATATAAATGAAAACCTGATGAAGTAGTAAAAAGTTCAGACAAGAGATTTCTATTAGTGTTTACATCAAGAGATAAATACAAAAGTATGAAAACTAGCCCCGATGATGATAATAGACTGGTTGTATCAAAAGAAGAAAGTGAAAAGGAAAGTGATGATAAATCAGACACTGAGGAAAGTGATGTCAGCACTATAGATAGCCCAGTGGAAAGTTGTGAATCGTCTCTTGAGCCTGATGCTGCTGCACTGCTCCCAGTCATGACACTTCTAGGTCAATCAGGAATGGAACTATCAGAAATGGTGAATTTAGACATTGATGCATTATTAGAACAAAATCAGGAAGGTCTTACAAAGTTAGTAGAACATGATCCCTCAAGTATAGGACCATTGCACTCTCACTTTGTGAATTTACTTAAAAAGATGAGAAAGAAAACTCAAGAAGAAACTGTTTCTGCCATGAGGTAAGTACATTTTAAAACTTTAAAGTTTAAACTTTATTTACATAACAAGGAATAGACAGGGAGTGCTATCACATATGAAACTTTTCTGGTTGGTACTGATTGTGCACTTTTACCTCTAGGTTGTCAATGTTAAAATTTGACCTAGATGATTTATTTCTATTTTGCGGCTTAAATATAACAAATTAGGAACTTATTGAAAATAAGCCATCAGTCTTTATGGGCTATCCAGTGTAAAATACCAATATATATCTTATATGTCTTTTATGATCACTATTTATTTAATGCTTTTCGGTGGATTGTAGGGAAATATCAGTAAATCAAAAATGGTAATTTCGCTGTTTGAAACAGTGAGTATTACTGTTTTCATAATTTTGACTCTGGAACTTGAACCCGACCCTAGTCACCCTTCGTTATAAACTGATCAGAGGGTAATTTGTGTTGGGTTTTACGTAAGAAATGACGTTATAAAAAACGTCACAAACACAAGGTAATCCCGGCAATTTTGACGTCTTTTGTGAATAACACAGCTAATTTCTGGCCTTTAAAGCATTAAATAAAAAAAAAATGTTTGTTTTGGTGAAAGATCGATGTATAATTTCATTTGTGAACATAAAAATATGTATTTTCACTTGTGGCTTTGCCACTTGTGAAAATATAACTTTTTATACTCACTCAGTAAAATTGTTAAAAAATAGTACAGTAGTTATAATTATTTCAAACTCATTTTAGAATTTGCAAGGTGATAATGAAGAACTTATAAAATTTCTAAAATTAATTTGAATAACTTTATTTAGATGGTTAATTACAGTGGTATTGAATTATAAAATAATTATTTAATTCAAATTAATATAAACTGATACATGTGATATTTGGTCTGCTGTTTGTATAGTGTATGATATATTTGCACAAATAGATATTATTATCATTATTATGACAGTATAACACATGACAGAGAAAGAACTGCACTCTTGATCACTCCTTTTTCACTTTCAGCGTTTTATCATTTGATCTTTTAGATGTTGCTCCTTCTCTTGTATAATTTAGGAGAGATAGAGATCAGAATATCCTGTAGTGAATTGTTGGATCTATAGCGTGATATCAAGGACTGAGGTTTATATTTCAGTTTCAATAAAAGCATGCCATGGTCTACTGGTAATATACCTGACTGTGGAGCTAAAGGTTATCTGTTCCAACCCTGTTTGGGGTAAGAATCTGTCATGACCTTCCCCAAGTGCAAAGTACTGGTCCAATCAAGAAACAGTCAATTTAGCATGTTTCCCAACAGAAGCAAAAGAAATGTTTGATAAATGTAATAAAGAGTTTTAAATCAAATAAAATTTTGTGTAACATCTGTTTTAATCCCCCTAGGATAATCTGCTATATAAAATGTTAACTGTCTTTCAAAGTTTTGATTGGTACATATGCTGTAAGTGTGATTGTTGTTCTGTTGTTATATTATTGTTAAAATATAGAAGTTTTGGACAGTATCTGTCAAAATAGATATGAATGTTACTTTAGAGATACCAACATTATCTGTTGCAACGTAAAATGAGAACACCTAGTTGCAGTCAAAAGATGTTGGAATCATTATGTTTTTGATTTTGAAATGACTGTTTAAGCCCTGCATATCATTTTACTGTCATATAGCATTGTAACGGCCTATAAGTAACCCTTATCAGTGAGAGATTTGTGTAAGCAGTCTGGTAGCTCAGTTGGTAGAGCACTCGCCCTTAAGGGATCCTGGGTTCAAGACCCGGTCTGACTCCATAATTTTTTCACCTGGTTACATTATTGATCACTGCTAACAGTTCTAAAGAAGAGTCCCAACCGGAAGTTCTTCCAAATGGAGTGATCCAGATGGATGCCAACATCTGGGATGATGTCATCAAAGAAGAAAAACAGCGATGTGAGTGTTCTGAAATGCTAAGCCAATATGTTTTTAAAGCTGGAAGCTATACATGTAGTAGGTTATGCTGTTTAGTCTACTGCCTTTACTTTTCAGGCCTTGCACTAACTCCAAATTTGGAGTACTTGACTCCAATATTTGCAGAAAAGGGCTCTATTTACATGAAGAGCTTCTATCTAAATATGTATTGGGACACAAACTCTTTGGCATATAATATGATAACTTCATCGAGGACTCCTGCTATACTGCACACTTAAGCTTTGCTTTAAGCATATAGCTAAAAGCGCACCTTTAAGCACAGTCATTTTGAACCTTTTTTGGCATGGGTAGTTTTTCATGATCTTAGTGAGATCTCTGCCTTTTCTTTATTTTCTTCCTCAAATATTTAGCTCTCCTGAGCACAATGTGCCCAAGGTGAGCTTTTGTGATCACCCTGTGACCATCGTTGTGCCTAGTCTGTCTTCAACAATTTGCTTTAAACGACGTCTCCTTAGAAACCGCTGGACAAAACTTGGCAGGGATGATCCTTGGGTAAATCTTCACCAAAAGTTGCTTAAATAAACTTGATCCATGTAGAACTCTGGTTGCCATGGTAACGGAAAGAAAAATAATATGAAAACTTTAAAAATCATCTCCTTTAAAACTACTGGCCAGATTTCAAAATGTTTTAGTACAGAATGATGTTCCTTGGGTAACCCTATACTCAGGTGAGCGATCCAGGGCATCTATGGCCCTCTTGTTCTTTTTCCTACTGTTTGGCACTCAACATATAAGGGTAGTTCCATGACTGGATGGCCCTGTGTCAGGATGATGTGACTGGGTGTGGTATCATGCCACATGTCTTCAGCATGATATTACTGCAGTGTGGCATCACTATATCTGCCTCAAGAAGACAAAAAGACTGAAATACAAACAAACAATTATTTAGAAGAAAATCTCTATAAGCTGTAAAATGAATGAAAAACAACTTTTAAGATATTAGTGAAAACTTGACAGTTTTTACATATCAGCCATTTATCAGTGACACTGATGATTGACTTCACATTTTTCTTTTATAAATGTACCAGTACTTGTTTCTTGCCTAAAATGTTATTAATTCTTATGTTGTCACGTCCACAGGTGAGCTACATATGATCAATGCTGCGAAGGAGAACAACAGGTGTACAGTGGTCTGTGTTGACATTTCAGGCAGCATGTCGGGAGAAAACTGGCATCTCATAAAGAACATGCTGACACAGTTTGTAAATGGTAGTGTAGGGGTTCTGGCACTCATTTGTTCATCTTCAGATCTCATATAGTCTTAAATGTTGGAGAATAATGACATACCCCTGCTTCACAAAAGAAGTGAAGGTATGTTGGAATATTCTCATTAAATAAAAAGTTCTAAATCTGTTCATCTGTTCTAGGTGTTGAATTTGCAGGGGTATTCATCATTTTCTGATCCTTATTTCTACCCTTGCTTCACATGTGAAGTGTGAGCTATTAGCTCATCCTGCCCGTGGCCCAGTCCTACACTCACAGGAATATACATTATACAGGAAATCTGTTAACTGTTGATGATAATGCCTTTATACTTTGTAGTAAGATTTATCACTGTTAACTGTTGATGATAATGCCTTTATACTTTGAAGTAAGATTTATCACTTTTGATAATGCCTTTATACTTTGTAGTAAGATTTATCACTGTTAACTGTTGATGATAATGCCTTTATACTTTGTAGTAAGATTTATCACTGTTAACTGTTGATGATAATGCCTTTATACTTTGAAGTAAGATTTATCACTGAAATGACATAAGATGGCCTTTATGTACACTTGCTGTAAGCAGTAGTACACTAGGGATACTTAATATTACATGTCCTGTCATACACTTTTTTACAGTCAGTCTGTATGTCACCAATCAACAGATGGCCCTTTATGTGACACCTGCTGTAAGCAGAGGTGACACATAGGGATCACTTAAATAATTCACATCGTCTGTCTGTCACACTTTTTTCAGTCACGTCTGTATGTCACATTTTTTCCATCACACTTCAGCAGGTGACACATCTGTTCCAAAGAACTCTCTTATTGGACTTAAAATTAAATTAAATTACCAGTGGTCCTGTTTCTGTTTCAAAGCAGTATGCCAGGATATTCATCCCTTCAGTGATAGTTCTAGTTTAAATTTTGTAAAAAAAGGATGTTAAACAAATCTAGTTAATGTTTAATAGTTTCATCACAAAATTTATTTACAGGTATTAGGTAGACATCACACATTTTCCTAAACATTGATGCATGAATATATATAATTTATGTACCTTTAAGTTTGCTTTTATCAAGGATTCAATGAAATTTAATGTCAACAAAAAATAAAGATATCAAGTTTTGATCCATAAATAACTAACTGTTGATTAAATAATAAAAAAAATGTGTCTGATATGAAGAGGTTGAAATCCCCCAAATCTGGGCCTAACCAATTTATAGATTTAATCATTTTATCAATCTGACATCAACACATTCACAAGAAACCTAATCCTGATATGCATATTTTTCTGACCATAAATACGTTAGTGGTTGGACATTTACAATACTATAAGTGCATGCAAAGACCTTTTATTATAGATCTTTGGTGCATGATAATCAAGACTGTATCTTCCAGGACTGGAGGATGTAAGACAACGCCATTCTATTGTTGAGTATGTGAGTATGGTAGTGTTCGGGGAGGAGACAAATA
This sequence comes from Solen grandis, assembly GCA_021229015.1. Taxonomy (NCBI): domain Eukaryota; kingdom Metazoa; phylum Mollusca; class Bivalvia; order Adapedonta; family Solenidae; genus Solen; species Solen grandis. Next base: position 22,407 of record JAIFHC010000610.1, on the reverse strand, counting down.
TAGCGGTTCTGCCCACCACGCAGTATGAGGCACTGCCACAAAAATTTGGTAAGACTCAGGGATATCTATATAGTTATGGCATTTCATTGACAAGCTCAGGTTTACCATAACGTTTTCCGATACCATTATGACCTACCATACTTTCACCTTTACCTCATGAGTATTCATGTACAAGTTTATGACTTGATGAATATTAATTTACTGAATTTTACATAGTATATCTGAAGCTATAGATTTTTCTTAACTGTGCAAACTGTGGAATCTGAGGTACAATATTGTATGAATAAACAGGAAATTCTGATCACACAGCTCCTGGATGGAGTAGTCTTATCTGGGCCTGTTGCTTCAAAACACATCTTACATATGACAATACAATGGTTGTAACACTGTCTATAGGGCCCAATCTTAGATACCAAATTATGTCTTTATTTTTATAACATCTACTCAAACTGGGTTTTATAAGAATTGCACTTGTCATGTCCTGTCCTACATTCACATTACATGGTGTGCAAGGGCATTAGTCATTTGTATTGATAGCTGTAGTTTTCTTGTTTGCTCTTTTAAAAAGCTAAGCTGAAGACTTCACAATAATGACATCATTTGTCTCTATTTCAGATTGTTTGGAATGCAAAGGATCATCCCCACTTCTCCAAGGTTTACGACTAAGCAGCAGCGTGTTAGAAGAAATGAAATGTAAATATCAATCCTGTACCACAATTACTATTACATTTATTACTACTTAAGCTGCTATATTATGTTGTATTGAAACTCAGTTGAAGTTGAATATTTTTTATATTTTTATTTATTTTACACACAAGATATGTACAGTGCAGTCAACAAATATACTGGTGCCCAGTCTGTCTTAACCCTTTCCCTCATATAGACTCATTTTGACGCACTCAATAGGTACCGCATAAAGCCTGATCTGTAGAAATCACAGTTAAACCTTACCAAATTTAATTACAAAATCCTCATTTCCAGACCACTGAGGAGCAGCGAACAGCATAAAACCTGATCAGCCTGCGAGTTACTCGCAGGCTGATCTGGTTTTATGCTGTTCGCATAGGTCTTTTCATGGTGTCCTCTATGAGGGAAAGGGTTAACAAACTTTTACCTCTTCAGCTCCGAGACACCATTCACAGTCTTCTTCCATATCAATCAAAGTCATTCTCCTGTCCTACAAAAAACTATAGATATTAAATATAATGTGTTCTCCCACCTAGAAGCAGACAGGCCTAGGGTCCTCTCCCCTACTGAAATCAATCTGCTGGCATATTTTTCTGTTAAGTGGCTCATTATGCCACATTACCTCCCCTTGTTGGAAAGAAAAAGAGAAAATATGCCTAGTATCAACACATATACTAAATCAATGTTAATATTAAGTGTATTAAATCCTTATTACCAGTACAATCTAATAAGAAAAAACAGATTATGCTTTTTACAATAATGATATATATGGCAATATTTAAATAGAATAATATCTTATTTAAAGTTTAAATTATAAACCCTATCTTGTTTTAATTTTGGTGAGTGTATATCATCTGCTCTATTTGAACTAATTAGTGAGTAATAATCTCAAAAGTTCATATAAAAAAGGGGAGAAAAAAGAGGAAAAGAAACTGATATGAAAATGCTGCATAAACACATTAAGGAAAAATATTATTGTTCCACAGTGCTGCAACTGTATGGAATGAAAATGAATATCAGGAGGACTCATTGCTGAACAGCTACTCTTTCAAATTGTATGCACTGAATTATAATTCATTATGTCATGTGTACATACTGTCTTAGTTGAACTCTTTCTTAACTTCTGACCAACTCTGTTCAATTGATTTTTGTGCCCCCACCAAAATAGGGGAGCATATAGATTTGCCTCTGTCTGTTCATCCGTACGTATGTACATCCGTCCTGAAAATTTGTGACCTGCATAACTCCAAAAGTCTTTGTACTACAGACTTGAAAATTCATGGATATATTATTCAGGACATGAACTTGCGCACCTGGGTATTTTCATTGAACCGCCATTGAAGTTGACAGAGTTATGGGCCTTTGTTTTTGAAATAAATATGAAATTTTGTGCTTGTGACGCACGCAACTCTGAAAGTTTTTGTACTACAGACTTTAAACTTCATGGATATATTATTCAGGACATGAACTTGGGCACCTAGGTATTTTTATCGAAACTTCGTTGAAGTTGACAGAGTTATGGGCCTTTGTTTTTGCTCATGATGAGCTTTTGTGATCGCCTTTTGTCCGTCGTCCATGCGTGCATGCGTCCGTTGTCAACAATTTCTTTAAACAACATCTTCTTCTAAACTACTCACTGGATTTTGATAAAACTTCACAGGAATGTTCATTATGGGGCCCTTTACCAAAGTTGTTAAAATTATTTTGTTTGGTCAAAAATCTAGGTCACAGGAGCTAAAAATAGATTTTGAAAATGAAAATTTTAAAAATCTTCTTCTCCGAAACTAAAAGGCCTAGCCTTTTGTTTTTTGGTATGTAGCATGATCTTATGACTCTCTACCAAGATTGTTCAAATTATGACCCTGGGGTCAAAATTGGCCCCGCCCTAGGGGTCACATGATTTTACATAGAGTTATAATAAGAAAACATTAAAAATCTTCTTGTAAGAAAGTATAAGGCCTGGAGCTTAGATATTTGGCGTGTAGCCTCATCTTATAGACTATTACCAAGATTGTTAAAATTATGGCCCTGGGGTCAAAATTAGGCCTGCCCCAGGGGTCACTTTTTAATACGCCGCCGGAGGCAGTCATATATTGGCGTCATCTTCTCCGTCTGGTCATGTTTTACGTACATAAAACTCTATCAGGATTTCTGTTTGTTAATGGACAGTTCCTATACTGTTAAGTATGTTTAACAGGTTTATCCAGTCAGTGAAAATGTGAAGCATGTGGTGAATTGTTGACATTTTTTACATAAAATGAGCATGTTGTGTGCACTTGAACTAGGTATAAATAGAAATAAAATAGGGGGAGGAGTATCTTGAAAATTTAGGAACCATCCATTAACCTAAAACCCTTAAAATAAGTTAAAGCAGTGATACTCGGGTGAGCGATTTAGGGCCATCATGGCCCTCTTGTTTAAATACATGTAATTGTCCTTGGGTGGCTGCTAACTACAGACCATTTACCTGTATTTTAACATGAACAGGTACATGGACAAACAGAGCAGGTAAAAGTCCACACACTTGAGTTGCAATTGACTGATGTCAGCTCCAGTCCTGTCCTTCTTTGTCCTCATATTTTTTATGTTAAATGAAGATATATCAAATATTGGTGAATTATAAATATAAGGCTATTAATAAGAACATCATTCGGGTAAAATGTAGCCACATTGCATCTCTTCTTGTTTAACCAGATGAACAAAAAAGTATCAGTCAGATATAGTCTAAGTTAAGTTAGTATCCTTTCAGTTTCATCCCTGCAATAATTGTTAATGTATTTCAAAAATAATTTAGTTCACAACAGACATGTCACTTTTGTCAAACACTGCTCAAATTCCACCATCAATACTTAGCGCTAAGTAATACTTAAATTCTTGAACTAGGTAAATGCACATTCCACTATTACTATTTTACAAAATATTCATGTACATGACTAAGCTGAAATGAATAATTTCCATAATAACTAACAATATTTGCTAAGAAATTAAACATTTGGATATTTTTATGAGAGAAACAAGACTAATGAAATTACAATTAAGTATTTAAGTTTTACTTAGTGCTAAGAATTGTTGGTGGAATTTGACCCAGGTCCCTGCAGTGGCCAAGAGGTTAGTGTGTTTGATGAGTAACTGAGATATTGTGAGTTCAATGATCATCTGTGACCTATTAAAGTTATTAGGAATGGCACAGATATATCTCCCCTAGTTTGGCACTCAGCATATAAAGGTATACTAGACAACTTTTAAGTACTCTGACTAAAGTTTTGTCTAAAGCATTTGTTGTATTCTTTCACAAGAGTTGATTATGCGTCAAATTATTCAGGCAGACAACAGATTGAGCCAATGCACATTTTAATATTTACTGGGCATATGTTTTGGAAAATATATGTTCTTTACAAGTTTGAAATCGGAGTACTTACAAGTTTCTTTACGTGTAGTTCCAGGACAGTATGAAGTGACTAAGTATGCTGGCTCATGTAGAAAAATGGCCTAAAATGACTGAAATACTATTGGTTGAATAATTCGAACCTAGCTAAAAAACTTAATAAACAAAGTGGTCAATTTATTTATTTGTTCTTTAATTCTTTTAAGAATATTACAAAAGCTGTCACATCAAATTGCAATTCTTTTTTTTTTCTTGGTCCCTATTTTGCTGCTGATGAATCTGTTGTCTTGGTGATAATGAAGTCTTTGCATGTGGCTGTTGACTTAACTAAGATACATTGCTTGATACTGTAAACCTCATGTTATATTCCCTCAGTATCTATCAGATCTGTACATGACATTTTCTCTCTAAAAGCTTGGCAGAAACTTTGCATTGGTAATATCCTTGAGTGGTCCTTCACAAAAGTTGCTTTGTCTTGGCACCCAAAATATTTTTATAATCAAAAACACACAAAAAATACTTTCTCTGAAACCAGTTGTCAGAATTTAACTTTATTTGGCACAAATGGTCCCTACTTGGCCCCCAAAAATGTAAAAATGAAGCTGGTTCCTTAAAATCCCAGGCTTTCAAGAGGTCGGCAATTTCGCTTTTGTAATTAAATCTAATTTCAGATTTTTTCTCTTCTGAGACCAGTGTCCAAAATTTAATTTTGTTTTACTACTCAATGTTCTTTATCAAAACTGATATAACAAATTTTATCCCCTTAAATGTGGGGCTCCAAGGGGGTTGTCTAGTTTCATTATATAATCTTTATAAGCATTTTAAAATTATTCTTCTTTGAAACTGATGGTCAGGTGAGCAAATAAGAGCCACTATGAACCTCTTGTTTTTCTGACAGCTTTGCTGATGCTGATGTCAATATTTGTTATTATTGTTTATAATTAAGGTAGTGGAATCCTAATGCACAAGTTTTGAAATTCTGGTTTCTTTGATATTTTCCTATTCTATATATTTAAATAAAAAGCATTTTGTGCAATTTAAGATATTTTTAACCACAGATTGTACAGAATTAATGTTTTAGTCTCTATTATCCTGTATTGAAATGCTTTTGCAAATTGTGTGGGGGTATACGTAGAAAAACTGCTATAAAAACAATTTCCAATTTTTTCTCATGAATTGATTTATCAGATACCTAAGGCATATATGAAATGGAAAATATATTAAAAACATAAGACAAAAAACTTGATAAAATGTATATTTATAAATTTATGTAGAAAACCTTCATATTAAAGTTTTATATTTTTCCCCATTTATAAAACAGCAATTTTTACTGCAATTCTGTGTAAAGACTCTATTTTTATACAAATTTCTCTGAACAAGCTGTTCATATTCTATATCAAACATAAAACTGTACAATTTTATATAGGTTAACCACAAAAATATCAAGACATAACAGTATGTATTACCTGACCCCCTATTTTTTAATGTCAGTTGGTCTACATAATATCTCAAATGAGTTTGAAATTGGGTCATGTGGGTTTAAAAAATTAAGTCACCAGGTCAAATCTTAAAAAAACCTTGTGAACACTCAAGAGGCCACAGTTTTAGCGCAATCTGCATGAAAATTGGTCAGGATATTTGTCTACATTATATCTCATATGAGTTCGACATTGGGTCATGTGGAGTCAAAAACTAGGTCACCAGGACAAATCATAAATTTTAGCAAAAACCTTGTGAACACTCTAGAGACCATGGATTTGGCCTAATCTTTTTAAAATTTGGTCAGGATGTTTGTCTACATAATACTTTGGATGTGTTCAAAATTGGGTCATGTGGGAGCAAAAACAAGGTCACCAGCTATCTTAGAAATACCTTGTGAACATGCTAGCAGCCTTCTTTTTGGCCAAATCTTAATGAAACTTGGTCAGGATGTTTGTCTGCATGATACTTTAGAGGAGTTCGAAATTGGGTCATGTGGGGTCAAAAACTATGTCAAATCTTAAAAAAAACCTTGTGAACACACCAGAGGCCACATGTTTGGCCTAACCTTCATAGACCTTGGTCAGAATGTTTATATCTACATGAAATGAGTTCAAAAATGGGTCACATGGGCTCAAAAAGTAAGTCACAAGGGCAAATCTTAGTAAAACCTTTTGACCATTCTAGAAGCCACATTTTTGGCCTAGCCTTCATGTAACTTGGTCAGAATGTATGTTTACATGAAATTTAGGATGAGTTAAAAAGTAAGTGACCATGGCAAATCTTAGAATAATCTTGTGAACACTCTAGAGGCCAATCAGTCAATCAATTTCTTTATTGCCACCAATATTGTTGATAGGCAGGATATTTCCATGAATATTACATGGCACAAATGATAAGTAAAGATTTTACAAATGAACAAAAAATACAAATACAAACACACATCATTGACATGAGACTGAAGTTACCAATATACTGTACCTGTGTTGAAAGTTCTTATCATATTAAGATATATAAGAACTCAATTATGCTTTATAAAGAGTTTTATACGAGGTTCTTCATGCAGTTATAAATGAATAGGAATGATACTTCTAAGTAAGATAGTTCACTGCAATTAACAGTCTCGGGTAATGAACATTTGAACCAAGGAGAGTGACATAAAGATCTTTTGCTTCTAAGCTTACTAATGTCTGGGTCACCAGGGCAAATTTTAGAAAAACTTTGTTAACACTTTAGAAGTCACAATTTTGGCTCTACCTACATGTAACTTGGTCAGAATGTTTGTTGGTCCCCTACTGGTGTTATCACCAGAGAGGACTATAGGTTTACCCGCCATCTGTCTGTCCATCCGTCTGTCCCTCTGTCGTCTGACAGTCCAGATGTCTGGAAATCTGGATGCCTTGATAACTTAAAAACCACTTAAGATAGTATTATGAAACTTGGTATATGAATAGATGGGTGGTATGGAGATTCTGCACATCACTTTTTTACTCAAACCAAAATTCTGGTTGCTATTGTAATGGAAATATTATGCACCTCACCAGAAGGGGACTCATGTGTTGCGTACAACACCAGTTTCCTGTTTACATAAAATCTCAGATGAATTCAAAACTGGGCACATGGGGTCAAAAAGTGTGTTACCAGGGTAAATCTAAAAGTAATCTTGTGTACACTCTAGAGGCCACATTTTTGGCTCAATCTTCATTGACTTTGGCCGTTTAGTTTGTCTACATGTAATCTTGCATGAGTTCCAAAATGGGTCTCTTGGGGTCAAAAAGTTGATCACATGGGCAAATATTAGAAAAACCTTGTGAACTCTATAGAGGCCACATTTTTGCTATCATGAAATCTTGGATGAGTAAAAAACTGAGTCACATGGTGTCAGGTAGGTCACCAAGACTTAGTCAAATCATAAAAAACCTCGTGAACATTGTAGAGGTTACATTTTTGTCCCAGTCTTCATAAAACTTGAAAAGAATGTTGTCTGCATGATATCCAGTTGAGTGCAAATTTAGGTTGGGTCAAAATCTAGGTCACTTAGTTAAATGTTAGAAAAACATTGCCACATTTTTTGGTAATCATGCCGAACACAGCAATCTTACTCAGGTGAGCGACTTAGGGCCATCTTGGAACTCTTATGAAAGTTGAGACTTTGGAGAGAATAAGCTTTAGAAAATTTGTTATGAATCTGATGGCTGGACTAGGGCATGTTTTCCACTTCGTCATACTTGGAATATTCAAAAGATGGCAGAATACGCATTTTAGATGAATAATGACAACATACTATATTTTTCCCCAGGTATTGGACAATAATACTTACCTTCGTAATAAATGCAATTAAAATTTACTTTTTTGTGCCAAATATCCGGACATAATTGTGTTGATACTTATTACTAGAATAGCCGACTGTTAATTATGGCTTGTGCCGGTTGATTGACACCAACTTTGAAGATTGGGTGACTACGTCTGTGTTACACACACACACACACGCTAATGTTTGTTGGCAAAATCAAAGGGTGCCAAGAGTCGAGGCTTGAGGAAAACAGTATAGGGTGAAACTTTTACCAACAAAGGCAAAGCAGGGCACTGTCTGAAAGGCGCAGGGTGGAGATCAAAGGCGCAGGGTGGAGATCAAAGGCGGCAGGGCGCGACGCCCTGCCATTTCGGCCTAGCTGGAGCACTGAATTATTATATTGTATTCATTTTTGCAAACAGAGCAAGTTTAATTTTGGTTACTATTCACTAATTTATGATAAGAGTTATCCATCAAAAAGCTCATTTATCTTCTATTACTAATGATTGTTATAGTTATTATTGTGCTCAAAACTAATTATATTTTTTTTCTCCACATTTACAAAAGATCATCATCCATGACATTTGCAACAACAAAACTGCTTCAGCATAATTAAATCAGTACTATAATGATACCCTCATATGAATTTGCCTTCAAGCCGTGACTCAGCAACGCTTTTGTTTTTAGCTCACCTGAGCACAACGTGCTTATGGTGAGTTATTGTGATCACCTATTGTCCGGCGTGTGTCTGTCTGTGCGTCTGTCCAGCGTCAACAATTTTCTTTAAACAACATCTTCTCCTAAGCCACTTGGCCAAATTTAATGAAAATTGCCTGTGATGTTCCTTGCATAGAGCTCTACCAAAGTTGTTCAAATGGTTCCAGTCAATTGCATATCAGGGTCACAGGATCTAAAAATAGATTTTTAAAGTGAAATCTTAAAAATTCTTCTCCGAAACTGCAAGGCCTAGAGCTTAGTTATTTGGTGTGTGTGGCATTGTCTTATGGACCTTTACCAAGTTTGGGGTCAAATTTGTCCCTCCCTAGGTGTCACTTGAATTTACTTAGAATTACATTGGAAAAACTAGAAAAACCTAATTCTCAGAAACCACAAGGCCTGGATATTTAAGTTTAGATGTTTGATGTGTAGCATGGCCTAGTAGACCTCTACCAAGTTTGTTCAAATCATGACCCAGGGGTCAAAATTGGCCCTATCCATGAAAAGTCTTCTTGTCAAAAATTACAAGGCCTGGTGTGAAGATATTTGGTGTGTAACATGGCCTAATGCACATCTACAAAGTTTGTTCAAATCATGTCCCTGGGGTCAAAGTTGGCCCTGCCCAAGGGGTCACTTTATTTTACATAGCCTAATGATACCAGGTGAGCAATCCAGAGCCATTTTGGCCCTCTTGTTTTAATTATTGAGTTACAGGGAATGAACAACATTATTAGTCCCCTCAGTGATAGCTCTATTTTTTATGTGATGTTGATTTAGGCTTGCTGTTGTTGATGATGATGTCGAGATTGATATTGAACCAATTCTGTAATATCTTAATAGGAATGAAAAGTTTTGAAGGTGAATTATGATTCTCATTCTCTTGTTCAAAAGATATCATGTCATCCTTACACAATCATAGATAATTAAAATTATTTTAAACCCAAATAAAAATTCTTTATCATTTACAAAAATATGCTGAATGCAAGTAATCTGATTTATTTATATCAGATTGTAAAAGTTAAAATGAATTTAATAGTATTTCTGTATGTTTGTTTTTCTTCTTACCAGACAGAGGAAAAAGCCTGCATGGTATACATATGGCTCCACGGATAATTTTGCTGAGTGATGGCTGGCCGACACCGTCTGCTTTTGTAGGAGACGTGGACACACTGCCAAAGAAGTTTTACACCCAGGCCATGAATGAATGTCTTGAAAAACTGCCTGACATGAAATGGCTGTTCATCTTTATACCTGTTGGACCAAACCCTGACCTTGTAAATATTTATATCATGCCAAACAAGTTTGAGAGAAGAGGGTTGGGGGCAATAGATGTATAACCTTCTGGTTGTAACCCTTCCCATTTTTCCAAAGCAATTTCAAAAAACTTTTTAATATACAATAAAACTTTGTTCCAACAAACCAGTTTTATCCGAACACAATGATTTTTGGAACAGATAGTAGTGTCCCAACATTTTTCTTATATAATCAAATATGTTTGGTGCTGTTAATTAGAACCCCCGTAATTGGAATTACTTGGCAGGCCGTTTATGTGAAAGATAATGATATTCACACCTCATTATTCAAACAATAGGCACATGGCGTATGCCTAATACTCAAACTGATATTTTTCACACTGTTTTATCTCAACTAATTATATGTATATAAGTAAAGGAATATGTGTCACATGCATGAATATCAACATGAGAAACAAAACAATGTTTTTTTTTCATTAAGTTTTAGCTCACTTGAGCACAACGTGCTCAAGATGAGCTATTAGGATGGGTTAATGTCCGTTGTACGCATCGTCGAATTCCCCCGGCTGACTTATTCTGACTTATTTCTGATCTAATTATTGTAAAATAAAATTTTAACTTAATATCTTTCATCACATTTCTGTTTATCAAATCTCAGTTTCACTTTGGTAACAGAATGTGATATCCTGTTCATTGTATTCATTTTTTTTTTTTTTTTTTTTTTTGTAGGATTTTTTCTTGGCAATGAGCAAGAAGGTGAATGGTAAAACAGTTTCTGCTGAAGAAGTGAGCCAACTGGCAAACAGTACTTACAACTATGTAAGTACATGGAAAGTCTTTTATATCATCTTATTATCCTTCTAACTAAATTTTCATCAGTATCTTTAATTTTAAAGGCATTGCTTTTTCTGAGACTATATTTTAACAAGAGCACCACATGCAGATGCCAACTCTCATGTTACTTTTTAGTTTCTGGTTTTTTTTAAAAGGGAGATAAATAAGGTCAAAATGGACCTGAGATTTATGGACCATGATGAGAATGTTGTCCTTGTGATAGTGAACAAGTATATGAAGTTTTATGACAGACGTTCATAGTTTACAAGTTATGGCCAAGGTTAAAGTTTTTCACCACTACCTCAACGCCAACTCCGAGGACGACACCAGAGTGGTGACGATAACTTAACTTTTTTCTTTGGAAAACAGACAAGCTAAAAATGCCTTAAATAACTGAGACTCTACTGTTATTAATAGATGTAGTGGTAGCCTATTACCATTTAGGTTGAATGCTTGACACTGTTAACCCTTCAAAACATGTTTCAGTATCGAGCTGCTCAGATTGCTAGGCCATTTCTAAAAGCTGAAGAAGATAACATGGATTCAAGTGTTGTGAGGTCACTGGCTCGGACCCTGCATTCTGAATGTTCAGAGACAAATATTGTAAGTTGTCCATAGTTTTTCCTGTTTGTAAACACACTACAGTGGAACCTCGGAATACGAACCCCCTTGGGACCTGGTGAAAAGTTCGATTTTCTGAGGTGTTCGGTTTTGTGGGGTTTCTTTCAAATATGAGTACAGTGTACATATACAGTGTTGCAGTGTATTAATTTACTCATTCACTATCTCCATCACTCACTCAATCACTCATTCACTTAGTTTGTGTGTTCATTGTGTTTGTTTCATTTTATTATGACTGTATAAATATTTTTTAGTAATCTTAAAAGAATAATCTAGAGTTAATTCAATCTGTCGACGTTTACTAGAGGGTTCGGTCATGATTGCTTTAGCAAATGTTACCAAAGAATGTTTCAAAAAATTAAAAATTGTTGAATATATTGTGATGATAACTCAGTAATTAGATCTACCTTAAACACATTTTATTTACAAAGGGAAAAATGTAGCGAGTAATATCAATTATTTTTCGCATGCGGTGCATCTTTAAAGTTCAAATAAATTAATCTGAAACCAAACAAATTCTAATTAACACATTTAACTTCACTTACGTAATTAAATTCCCCCAGCGAAACCGTTAAGACCAAATGTTGTCCATCATTAAAGGATTTAGCCTTTTATAATCGTCGTTTCTAATTATCGCACCTCGTTTTCACTTTCCTATTGATGACAGTAAACCCTTACAATAAAACATACTGTCCAAAACAGAATTGTGTTAACATGTTTGAAATTTGCCCTTTGTTACGGCACGTGTGAGGTTATTCTGCTGACACCTTAGTGCAGCTTGTATACACAAATTACTGACAGTACACAATGTGCCATTTTATACCAGTTTGACACACTGGACACTCGATTAGTCTAGACGTGTGAATGTGTGAACAACTTTCGGCAGTTCGGTTTTGTGGGGTAATTTTATGTAGTTTAAGTGCATTTTGGGACAGGATAATCGTTCGGATTTTGGAATTCAGAGGTTCCAGTATTCTGGGACTTTAAAAACATGAAAATAAGAAGGAAAAAAAACGGGACCAGCATGATCGTTCTGTATTCCGGGAATTCCGGTATTCTGGGGTCCGGTTTTCCGAGGTTTCACTGTTTTCATTTGCTCCAGGATAAAGCACTGTTTGCTTCACATGAAATTGGGCAATATTTGAAACATATACATTGTCCTATACCATTCTCCTGAAAGATATACAGTATATATATTATATTTGCCAAACCGAACATCATTAAATCAAATTCCTTGCCATTTCAAAGTTTATTTTCGGTCCCGATTTCTTCCCTCCTTATTTTAACTAAAAATAAAATGTTTAATCCGAATTTCGCTATTTCGATTGTTTAACTATTTCGAAGTAAAATCACGGTCCTGAGGTCGCAATTTAGCTATATTTTTAATTTTTATTTCAAAGTCAATTTTCATAAGTTTTCGTGAACCATTTATTGTCCTTCTCATTATTCGTATCCAGTCAGTAACCAAGTTTATTTTGCGGCTGCACCTGGAGTGATGGCTCAGACAAGTTTTTCACACCTCTTTTTGAGATTGGATTGGGCAATGTGTGTCCGACCGGAAATGTTGATTAATGCTAATCAATGTCTGATAGGTTACATAATATGCACATGCCAGCAGATAAACCCGGGTATCAGATCTTGAATACATTCTATATCACCAGCGTTCGTCACCAGCATGTGACGCTACATGAAGCAGCAGATCAACGGTAAAATATGTATCACTATGTTGACATGTTTGAACAATTATATTAATCAGTAACACCGCAGTAGATTATGAAATATTTTTATTACCGTCCTTTTCATAATATGCAACTAGTATTTAGATCTATATACATAAATATCTGCACCGGTAATAAAAACGTAGACATGCACGCACAGAAACTATAATTTCCATCTGATTTTTAATCCGAATAATCGTTATTTCGAAGTTTTCAGCTTGGTCCCAGGATTTCTGTTTAACGAGGTTCTACTGTATATCAAATAACTTAAAATCTATAGTTATTAGTACTAAGGTGCTGCAGTCTGAGTATGTTGAAATAAGAATATCATAAGAAGGAAGCAATCTCATGAATGTAGAAGTTTCAAAGGTGTGAAAGAAATTAAAAAAATGTTTGTTTTCAGTTTGCTTCTTCTCAATGTTTTAGTAAAGATGCAGATAGATCTCACCATGATGACTTTGTTATGCCAAAACACTTCCAGCCTTAAACTAGGCTGATCTATTTATGATTATTGTAACTGTCAAGGGGAAATTAATTTTGATATCATTTTCATGTTTCAGACTGAGATTACAGACATTGTAGTCGAAGCACACAAAAAAATGATAAAGAAAAAGACAAAGAAGAAGTCAACGTTTTCAGGCTTAGATAAGGATGAAGATGAAAATTCAGACATGTCAGACGATGATGACTCTGAGGATGATGACTGTCATCAGTTTCAGGAGCATTTGCCGCCACTGGGAACACGGGTTGTAAAAGGTCCAGATGCCAAGGGTATATTTGAGTACACGTCAAAGTGTGGCACGGTCACAGGGCATAGTAAAAAGAGATCGGGTGTGTATAATTGTCAGACTGCATTATAACCCATCAATATGTATCTTATGAAAATAATACTTTGTTTGAAGTGTATGATAGATTAGGACTCTAAATTTCTTAACAGAGCTACATGTTTGTCTTTTATAGAATTTATATTATAGTCTGAAATATTGATTTGGAGAAAGTTGTAAAGATTTTTATACAATTGTATATGATATTCAGGGTCGTTATTTATATGTTGGGATTCTGACTTGAGCACGTATGCCAGTTATGGAACTGATGATAAATACGAGGTCGTGATTGAGGATTCAGCGCGGCCTAGTAGACCAGAGGACTCTATCCACATTGGATGCAAAGTAAGAAGAGGTAAGCAGTCTTAAAATGTTGAAAAAAATATAGTTGGTCTCATCTTTTATAGAAAATTTCTTTTGAAGATGTTACCTTTTTGTGTCGCCTGCATAGCCTGACAGCATAGGAATCACTTTGTCGTGTCATTGCGTCACACTTTCTTGTCCAGTGCATAGAAACTTGGATCATGGATACTTTATGAGGTGTAGATATGCAGTGCACAAGAAACATAACTCTAGCTCATTTGATTTTTTTATTATCCCCAGTTGTTGATTTAGTTGATTTGATTGTCTTGAGCATAGTTTCAACACTGTTGCTTGAATTCACCCTAAAGCTGGAACATGTATACCTAATGAGGTGTAGAAGTGCAGTGCACAAGAACCATAACTTTTGCACTCTCACACTTTTTTGTCCATAGCATAACTTTGGTGCATTTCAAATTTAGATCATAGTTACTATATGAGTGTTGAAGTGCAAGAATACATGGAGTCCAAAATCTTGCTTGTTGTGCCCCCAGCATGCCATGGCAAATAGACAGGCATCACTTTCATCTGTGGGTGTTCAACTGTTGGCGTCAAATGATAAGACCTTGTTTTTGTATAATGATAACTTGTGAGCAGAACCAAAATCAATTTAACAATTTTAATTTGTTTGATGCTCACCCTTTCTGTGATAAATGTTTGAATCTTTTCCGTGAAACATCTCGTTTTGTTACAGCTTTTCAAACCCAATACACTTGTATCAAAATTTTGATACCCCCACTTTATACAGTAATAATTGGAAGTTGTTATATATGTATATATCAAGCTGATGTCCAGTCATGCCCTGTCTTACAAAAATTAAAAAAAAAAAATGTTCACCTTGATTTAATTAAGGCAGTGTTGTAGCAATATTTTTGGTGGCTTTGTGTGTGTGTGTGTGTTATAATTTTTTAACCTTTAGTGTAGCTGTAGTTAGTCCCCTGCCAGTGTTCACACCGGAGGGGACTATAGGTTTGCCCTCCGTCTGTCTGTCCGTCTGTCCGTCCGTCCGTCCGTCCGTCTGTCCATCTGTCTGTCTGCTCAAATCTGGATCCC
The DNA here is from genome assembly GCA_021229015.1 of Solen grandis. Lineage (NCBI taxonomy): Eukaryota > Metazoa > Mollusca > Bivalvia > Adapedonta > Solenidae > Solen > Solen grandis. The sequence continues at coordinate 7,183 of JAIFHC010000610.1, read as the reverse complement.
GTGATAACTTAATAACTAAGCAAGCTAACTTGATGAAACTTGGTTTATGACTAGATGCCAATTTGTAGATTATGCACGTCATATTTGTTCTTCGACTAAAATTGTGGTTGCTATGGTAACGGAAATAGTGAAAATATGGCAAAAAATGGGATCCTGCGATAACTAAGCAAGCTAACTTGATGAAACTTGGTATATGACTAGATGGCAATGTGTTGATTATGCACGTCATTTTATTTTTGTTCTTTGACTAAAATTGTGGTTGCTATGGTAACGGAAATAGTGAAAATATGGCAAAAAATGGGATCCTGCGATAACTAAGCAAGCTAACTTGATGAAACTTGGTATATGACTAGATGGCAATGTGTAGATTATGCACGTCATTTTATTTTTGTTCTTCGACTAAAATTGTGGTTGCTATGGTAACGGAAATAGTGAAAATATGGCAAAAAATGGGATCCCGCGATAACTAAGCAAGCTAACTTGATGAAACTTGGTATATGACTAGATGGCAATGTGTAGATTATGCACGTCATTTTATTTTTGTTCTTCGACTAAAATTGTGGTTGCTATGGTAACGGAAATAGTGAAAATATGGCAAATAATGGGATCCCGCGATAACTAAGCAAGCTAACTTGATGAAACTTGGTATATGACTAGATGGCAATGTGTAGTTTATGCATGTCATTTTATTTTTGTTCTTCGACTAAAATTGTGGTTGCTATGGTAACGGAAATAGTGAAAATATGGCAAAAAATGGGATTGATTACCATATTGAGTCAAGGTGGAGCCGGTAGGGGACTTTATGTGTTGCATACAACACCAGTTACTTGTTTTTCAAGTTTTCTTATTAAAATATGCCACTTCTATCTTGAGGTTCCAAGCTTTATTACCAATCAAAACGAACAAAACTCCAGTAAATTAAGCATTATTTATGATATGTAAAGCTTTATGATGAAATGGGTGTGTTTGATTGAAACATGACAAACTTGTTTGGATTATATTTTAACTGTGTCATTACTTGATATGTCAGTAAGATAGATTATACATGCATGTAGTAAATCTCACTTAGAGTGAAACTGGGTAGTCAGCTTGTCTGAGAGTATGTCAAAAACCTGATCATTCAGCTAGTAACATCCAGGCAGATCATTTTATACCATTTATTAACCACAGTTCTCTTTGCTTACAAATAGTCTCTTAACAGATACCATGGGAAAAATATTGTACAGTTGTTGACTTCTTGTGAAGAAGACATTGTAAGACTGTTTCTTAAAAGCAGTGGTTATCAATATGCAATTCAGATAGAATAGGGAACCTTGTAGATAGTGTATAACCATTATACATGTCACTTAAACACCACTAAGGTATGTCTCTATATGAGATAATACATGTAAAAGTCAAATTTCTCTCAATTATGGCATGTGTAATCAAAGAAAGTGAACAGTGGGTTGTATTTATACCTTTACCTTCTTAAGACTCATTTTGACTCACTGGCAGAGAGCAGACCTAGATCAGACAGCTCATTCAAGAGGCTGTCTGATCAGGGTCTCCTCTGTTTGCTCAAACAATATTGTAGCTCAGATTCTACACTGTCAGCACAGCAAATAAAAATCTAATATTTCATTTATCATTTGGATATTCATCAAGTCATAAATTTGTTAATGAATTCATGAGGTAGAGGATTATACCAGTTGGATATAAAGAAACTTTCATCATTTTTATAATAGACCTACAATGTAGTTTAATGTGTCGCTATTTATACATAATTATAATATCATAAAGTGAATTCTGAATAAATTTAAACATTAACAGGATAAGGTATGGTGCATTTTTCCATTATAGTAGCAAACATTTAAGCCCCACCTTTCCAATAAATGAAACAATGCTCACACATACTACCACAAACAAAAGCATGAATGATTTTGTGTTAACCAAATCAACCATTGACTGCCTATACTCCCAGTGTAATTATTTAATAGTCAAAAGGTCAGTTGGAATACATTTGCAAACACAATGAAGGTCCATTGGATCCTAGCGTTAGTATTTTACCTATTGTTTTATACAAATGGATTATTTCCATATTGAATGGTTCCATAATTATAATACTCAGGTCCTGACTGGCAGTTTGGTGACCAGGATGGGGGCAGTGACCAGCTGGGTGTGGTCTACCAGGTCCTGAGTGCCAACAGAGTGGATGTTCACTGGCCAAACAAACGCAATGACGTGTACCGATACAATAAGGATGGCATTTATGATATTGTCATCTCGTGAGTAGAGTTGAATTGTTAATACTGTCACACTGTTAATTGTTAATATAGGTTTTCCAGGTCTATTGAGTGCTTAAGGTGAGCAGTTGTCACCAGTCATTCTCTCCGACATCCATAATTGACTTCAAACAACATGTTTTTCTTAACGTCATTGCCAATTTGGATAAAACTTTAAAAGGATGTTCCAATGTTGACACCCTAAAATTCCCCTAGGTTGAATCGTTATTCATGCACATATATATCCTGTCAGTATCTCAAGAATATTCTATGTCAAATTGTTGATTTTTTTTTTATAGTTTACCTGTATCACAAGAGTTTTTGTTAGAGTTTGGATTGTTTAGGGACAAAGTCACTGATTCTAAAAGAAGAAAATGGTGGTGTGAAATAGGACAATGAAGTGATATGTGCAGGGTTTTTCATATCATTAATGCATTTTTGCTTTTTCTTTTTCCAGTGACCCGAAGGACCCACTAGGTATGAAGGCATATGTTAGTGATATGAACAAGAAAAATACAGCTTTGAGTGAAGGTCGGGATCCTCTGGATGATGTTGATGATGAAACTGATGAATCAGATGATAAGAATAAAAATGCATGAGATACACCACGAATACATAAAATTTTATCCTGGAACTTTTCAGAAATGTCAAGAAAAAAGCTGTTGATAACTTTGACAAAAATATAATCAAGGTATTGCACCACTAATACATGTATTTACTGCTTTGAAAAGTTTGCAGGCGAAGTCACATGGTGTGTATTTATATGTGATAAATATTGCGTTTTTTATAAAAAGATACTGATCAAATCATCATTTCAAAAGCAGTAACAGATTGGATGTGTGAAAACAGAGCTAAACTTTACATTACAAACCAGTACCAGCCATGTAAAAATGTTATATTTAAAATGGGACTACCAAAGAGTGCACTTTTACGCGTAATTGCATGGAAGAGCAAAAAGCATGTATCAGTGGCAAGACTCCAAAATATTTTAAAATTGACTCTGCTGAATACAAAACTTGAAACTGATCATTAAGAATTATGGAAAGTAAAAGCTGTTTTGTGAGTGGGATGTTCTATAAATAGCTGTTAATTAAAATACTTTAGGAAATTGTCTCAAACCTGTGATTTAATCTAAATTTATCATGTAAAACATTCATAGATATATATTATGATCTTTCACCATTTTAATATTTTGAGGGGTGATAGTGAAACTAGGCAAAGTGCATATGTACATATAAACACATAGCCTAGTTTCACACCCCATGATTTGTTTATTTTTTTAATTACAATTCATTTGAATAAGGATCTGGCCATGTGTTCTCAAAAATACTTAAAGAATGATTTCAGGCTTAAATTTGAGTAAGATACTCAGATTCCTACTGAAACGTTTGAGTCTGAGTATGAAAACTATACTTAAGTACCATTTTTATTTCTGAGACCACAGGGCCTGAAGTTTGGGAATCCAATAGATTTTGCCAGGTAAAAATATTTAAATTTTCAAATTAAACAAATTGTGTCATACATATGGTGCGTCGTGCGTCGTCAACAATTTGCTTTAAACGATATCTCCTTGAAACCGCTGGACAGAATTCAATGAAACTTGGCAGGATGTTCCTTGGGTAAGGCTCTACAAAAGTTGCTAAAATAAAGTTGATCCATGAAGAACTCTGGTTGCCATGGCAACAAAAAGAAAAAAAATATGAAAACTTTAAAAATCATCTTCTTCAAAACTACTGGCCAGATTTTAAAATAAATTGGTACAGATGTTCCTTGGGTCAACCTATTTATCTCAGGTGAGCGATTTAGGGCCATCATGGGCCTCTTGTTTTTTGTTGTTGTTGATTTTTTGAGTCTAGGCAATGAAGCAGTACTATTTTTTACCTTCAGTCATATCTTTAGTATGTTCCTAATTGTCATATAGCATTGAGTTTAGACATTAACCAAAAATGTGTTTCTTAACTGATCATTTAGAAGCTCAGTACTACCGGTACATTGTATTTTGCTTCAGTTATTTAAAGACCTTGTTGAGAATTCAGATATCTGTAATGGATTAGATAAAGATACATGATCAAAATAATAGTTAATATTGCCTTATAATGGATATTTATAAAGATCATTTTATTATGCAATGTTCTTTGCCTTATGATGGAATTTCAATGATGTATTTATAAAGATCATTTTATTATGCAATGTTCTTTGCCTTATGATGGAATTTCAATGATGTATTTATAAAGATCATTTTATATGCAATGTTCATCTATACATATAAGGCATTTCCATTTCATATTTATTTTTAAAGTGACAGATTGTAGCTATTATTTTTTTAGAAAGACTGGTGTTGAAATATAAACAGAACTGTGTGGCTGTTGCAATTTATTTTTTCAGGGATTCCACTGGAAATTGTTTGTTATTAGATATAAGTTATGATGGAGATAGATTTACTTTATGTAATATTTATGGTCCTAATGAAAATTAAAATGTAAATAAAAATAGAGAAAACCTATGTAAAATTATAAGGGAGAGAAATTTAGTAGATACCTTTAGATACATAAATGGAGATGCAAAACAGTTCACTTGGAGACGGATTAATAATATGCAGCAGGGAAGACTAGATTTCTTCCTCTCATCAGAAAAAATGTCAAAAATAAAAGACTCTTCTATCGGAATTTCATATCGTTCTGATCATTCTATTATATGTTTAGAAATAATATTCAGTAAAACAGATGATGGTAAACCTTTATGGAAATTTAATAATTCATTGTTGTATGATAAAAAAAAGATTGTATAAATGATAAAATAGATGAAAATAAAAATTATAATGAAAAAAATCTAGATGAAAATAACAAGGAAGAATTACTGACATTGCAAAATGAACTGCAAGCACTTAGAGAAGAGTCATTGAGAGGACATGTAATTAGATCTAGAGCTAGGTTTATTGAAGATTGTGAAAAACCTTCAAGTTATTTCTGTAATTTAGAGAAACAGTATTGTACTGGTAAATTGATTCCGTTTATAGAAAAGAAAATATCTTAAATGAAGCATGTATGTTTTATAAAAATATGTATTCAAAAAATAAATTTGAGAAGGATTATAATATTCAAAATGATTTAAAAGATATAAATGTTGAAAAGTTGTCAAGTGATGAAACAGAGAGCTTAGAAGGACTGTTGACATATGAGGAAATGCTCACAATATTGGAAAATATGAAAAATGATAAGTCTCCAGGATCAGATGGTTATACTGTTGAATTTATAATGGTTTTCTGGAGGAGAATTGGTCATTTTATTGTTAGATCTATTAATTATGCATTCAATATTGGTTCCCTTTCTATAACACAAAAACAAGGAATCACTACATGTATTCCAAAAGAGAACAAGCCTAGAAAATTTTTAAAAAATTTAAGACCTCTTACATTGTTGAATGTTATTTACAAGTTAGCTTCAGGGTCAATTGCAAATAGATTAAAGAAGGTACTTCCAAATTTAATAAATTGTGACCAAACTGGCTTTATAAAGGGTAGATATATCGGAGAAAATACTAGGTTATTGTATGATTTATTAAAAATAACAGAAGAAAAGAAAATTCCTGGGTTACTAATCACAATTGATTATGAGAAAGCCTTTGACACACTATCTTTTAACTTCATTGAGGAAACACTAAAATATTTCAATTTTGGAAGTACATTTAGGAAGTGGATCAGATTGTTTTTATATGATACCATGACAAAAATACAAATTAATGGATTCCTCTCAGATTTTTTCAAAGTAGAACGAGGCTGTCGTCAAGGTGATCCTATCAGTCCGTATATTTTTATATTATGTGCTGAAATTATTGCTATTAAAATAAGATCTTGTGATAAAATTAAAGGTATAATTATTGATGGATTTGAATATAAAATTTCTCAGTTTGCTGATGATACTTCTTTGTTTTTAGATGGTTCAGAAGAATCCCTAAATGCTACATTAGATTTATTACATGAATTTTCTTTTTACTTAGGGTTAAAAGTTAACTTTGAAAAGACAAATGTTATATGGATTGGTACAATGAAATACATCACTCGGTCAATAAAAACAAAATACAGACTTAATTGGAACACCACAACTTTTAAAGTACTTGGTGTCATTTTTGATGTAGATTTAGAAAATATGATAAAACTTAATTTTAATGGCAAGTTAGAAAAGGTTAAAAAAATTATATCCTTCTGGAACAGAAGAATTCTTACTCCTACTGGTAAAATAACTGTTGTGAAAACATTGATAGTGCCTCTTTTTACACATTTGTTTACAATGTTACCTTCACTGCCTATTATATTAATGGAAGAAATAAATAAATTGCTATACCAGTTTATATGGAATGGCCCAAATAAGATTAAATGCTCTGTTGCAGTAAAAGACTATGAGGAAGGAGGATTAAAAATGATAGATATAACACATTTTAATAAAAGTATGAAAATTTCATGGATTAGAAGATTTTTAAGATGTAAAGGAAAGTGTTATCTGTTGATAAATTCTGTAATAGACATTCATAAAATGGTTAAATTTCCTATGTTGCCATTATGAATGTATGTCTATCGTTATTGTAAGGTGGTCAGTGGGATGGTCCCCCGACCCACTGCTACCTATGTACGGGGACAATAAAATGTTAAAAAAAAAAAAAAAAAAAATATTTTTCTTATTGTGATACACATATTATTGTGATACACATATTTAATACTTATTCATATATTGTCAAAATTAATAGTATATAGAATTAAGAATGAAAAATGCAAGATGTAAGGTAAAGCTTCTGGTATTATTAGAAATCCAAACTTAATTGTAAATATCCATAAAAGTGAATACATATGTCTCAGCCCAGTGTAATTCTAATTCCACTCCCTCAATATATTTTTAGTTAAAAATCATCAGTTTGTATTGTTTGTGTAG
>JAIFHC010000609.1:0-50000 GCA_021229015.1 Solen grandis | reverse complement strand
GTTTCGCTACGTCTTGGACCACTTAACCTCTACCAAGATAACCAAGGTACCCTAAAAAAACATAAGGAAACCTTGGCTATCTCCGTGAAAGGCCATGAGGTCCGAAATGTAGCGGAACCATTACATGGACTTAAACTTAAGCACATTCTCAGATAAGTCAAAATTTCTTTCTCAGTTATGTTCGAGAAAGTTTTTGAAAACACCCCGTCACAACCAACTTATGTTTAAGCATGTTTTTTAGTGAGATATTTTTTGACCAGAACACCGCTAAAATAGCATACTCAGGCTTTAACTTGAAAAATTGAGCAGATATTTTAATTCAGTCGTATCACCTCCGTCATTCTTATGAAACATTTATCACCGAGATGCTCCGAGATATAAGATCGTACTAATGCATTTTTCGAGAAAACACGGGACAAGTTCACATGGGCTGACGGGACCCACGGCAGTCGCTGTAGACCATTGTAAGTGTAAGTCAGGTTCAGAAAAAAATGTCTGTTCGAATCTTAGTTGGCGGAAAAATCAAGGTATTTCGCGTAAGTTGCGTGGATTGGTTTCCCAAAGGCGTAAAAGGAATAAGTTAAAATTAGATTTCTTCTTTAACTTAATTAAGTGCAAATAATTTACTTGAATAATTTATGACTGCTCTCATTGAGAGATGCATCAGATATGAAGAAATTAATTTTAAAGAACTGCTTCAATATAAATATGTGTTAAATTTCAATTTCTGACAAAAGCAGGAAAATGGAAGCAAACATCTATGTAAGACAATGTACCGCATTTGAAATTAACTTCTCGATTTTTGCTTCAGTTGAAATTTCAGCAAAGGTCAAGGGCAAATAGTATAAAGTTCAAACAAAGGTCAAAGGGTAAATAGTATTTTTTTTCTTCAAAAGCTTGCGAGTATCTTAAATAATTCAATGTTTTTTCTTTAAAGTTAACCATTGTGTATTTACATAGCTGGGATCGACATAGATTTCACTTGAAAAATCATCTCGTATGGGTGCTTTTTCGTGTGGGAAGAAACAGGACTACCCGGGGAAAACCTACGTGTTCGAACTTTCAACCAAACATCCTTCTGCATGCAACGTTGAACCGCCTTAGGATCGAACCCGGGTTGCAGTGGTGAAAACCCGATCTTTAATTCTAACCAAGCCTGATATTGGTTTTTTTGTCGAGATATACTGATACAACATGAATCTTATACGTATCGTTTGATGGCTTGGTTTTAACGTCCTACTAAAAATATTCAATCACAGATATAGTGTTTACAAGTACGGCAGGTACACTTCCGTTGATATAATCTAGATTCTCGACCTGCGAGTTCTGGAACTACGTTTATATTCTAAGCTCAAAAGAGAGCTACAGTAAAGTTATCAATTCTTGTTGACATCAAATTTAGTTTATTATGTATTAAATGTAATTTCGGGGTTTAATTATTCTCGGATTCCTGTTTAAAGAAACTTTAGTTACATAAAAAATTGTTCGTGGGGAATAGAATTTGTGGATAAAACTCGCGAAAATTAGTCCCCGCGAATATTAATAATTACACAAAATACAAATTCCATCTTTACAATGTATTTCGCAGAGGGAGTCGAAATCATGTCCTGTTGTTACGTGGCTGGCCATGTTTTCATAAGAATTATTTTCATGATTTTCTTATTTGCATACATCACATCGTGACTCCAGCAAAAAAGATCTAGTTCATTAACACATGCTGATTTTGACACCAAGTTGTATAAAACCATATCCTAATGAAACATTTCATTTCTAAATATATTGAAGTACAATTAATACTGTTTAATGTCATTGCACTGTTTAATGTCATTGCACAAATGTAAACTTTGAAATTGGAGTACACATGCAACTTAATTAATTCCAATCTCATAATCTATTTTCATTTATTTACGACAAAAAATAATACTCTCAGATTCTTCTCGCCAAATAAACTGCTTACGCATGACCACATAAAATCACTTTTTTTTCAAGACAAACATCATGATAGTTGATTCTATCTCTCTGTGCCTCTTTATCAGCGAGGCAAGCCTGGTTCTCCTACTTTGATTTCATTGGTTCCCGGATCCAGGCGCTTAAGCCATATATAAAGCATGTATCGAAATGGTCCCTCTGTAGGCGGCAGATGTTGTGAAACCATCCTTCAAAAACTTGTCAAGAAATAAACCAGTTCTTAACTGTTTGTATCAGGAGTACACCTTCGCCGCACGGTCTCTTCGTGTCTTGATACTTCACGGGCAGACTCTTCCGGTAGAGCTTTTATTTGAGATTCTTCAGAGGAAGTCTGGATCCAACATCGTAAAGTTTGAGGTGAGACACACAGCTGTTGTAATTGTTTTATTTTTATTTCCCGGCTTAAGTTTTCATTTCAGTTGTTTGTGATCTTTTACTACAAGGTATAAATTATTGCTGGTGTAACATTTTTTATCCATGCATAAAATGATTTTTATTTCATTTTGTTATATTAATGTTATATGAACATAACAAAATATCAATATATTGTTATTCAGCTTTCTGAAGTCAACATGTTTATTTTAATTTTTCGTTAATTTTTTTATATAGTTTTTGGAAAAGCGTTTTCAAAAATTTTGTACCACCTAATATAGCTGAATTTAATTTATCTGAATTTACGACTGGTATGTATGTTCACAAATTGAGCGCATTTTAGTATTTAGATTTCTGATTGGATTAAAAAATAATTTCTTAGTAAAATCTTCTTTAGGATAGAATGAACGTTTTCCGTATAGACTTAATGGCTTAGATTGTGCGTGCTATCCACGTCGTGAAAAAAAGTTCACTTTTTAGATTATCCGCATTATTGTTGTGGCGCATTTATCATGTTATTCGAGAAGAACTTTGATACAATAAAACTGAATAAAAGTCCCTAGGTTTAGAAATCAATCATATAAACCGTGTGTGATTTTAAGTTAATGGAGCTTTGGAGCAAATTTACCATTGTCAAGTGCAATTTATTTAGAAAACCTTGGGATCTACATGTATTTAAATCCATTAGTAACATGCATTACAAGCGCCATCTAACAATTTAGCCGTTGATCTGGAGTGATTTTTGAACTGTCATCTCAGACCCTGAGATTTTGTTTTGGGGTATTATTGGAAGGTTAACCTTATTTTACAAAGGATTTTGCTATTAATCCTACGTCACATGAGAGAGATGAAGACAGTGGCGTATTCGGGGAGTGTAAAGCTAGATCAACCTGCAACTGGCTCGCTTTACTGTCGTGAGAGGAAATATAATAGGGGAGCTTTAATTATGTTTGGGAGCAAAATAATTGTTTGAGTTTCTTATGCGCTATGAATAGGTTCAACATAAGATCTGTCGAAAAATGTTTATTAGAAATTGAAAAAAAAAAAAAAAAAAAAAAAAAAATTATTCCTAACTGATATTTAAGGAAGATAGTCGCCGGCCTAAAATAGTATAACCTTAAATGCTAAAATGTCGTGAATGATGTACAGTTTCATAATAGAAATAACTATTATTGTGTGCAATTGAATATTGCAAAAATACCTTTAGTGATGTAAAAATCGATTTTTGTTTGTGTAAAATTGCAAATTAATAAAGCCTAATGTTGTGTAAACTTGCATATCTTTAAAACTTATTTTGGATAAAAAGCAGTTCTAAATCTGAAAATGGAGATAAATTACGTATACATATAAAAGTCTTAAATCATGCAAATTATATCTCAGTGATAGACTTTTATTTTTTTAATCTAAATTTATATAGTTTACTATTGGAGTAAAGAGACGCAGGTGTTAAAACGAAATCCGCAGTTGTTAACCCCGAATTATAGGAAAACAAATTATCCGCACGTGTGAAAATGCATTAGTGAAAACAGTACGAGTATAAACGTCTCCTTTTGCAATGAAATTCATTTACGTAATGGAAGAGACATACAAATGACAGGAAAATGACTCTTGGTGATTCTTCGTATATCATCATGCAATTTTATACCGATTCATGTGTGATAAAGTGTTTGTTTGATAAATCTAGCTCATTAATTCTTTCGCTGATCTAGCTCATTAATTCTTTCGCTGAAACACGTCGCATTGCGCATATAAGGTAATCATTTTTAGAATCAAATATTTTGATTTGCTCTCCTATTATAGATAAGCTATACAGTAAATGTAGCGTTAGTTAACATGGAGCGACTCAATAACGGAGGAAACAAAAGTATGAACTAGTTTTAGACTAGTATTAAATCATCAATTTTCGCGGGGACTACTTTCCGCTGCGTAGGGGGAACTGCTTTTCGTTGTGTAGGGGACTACTTTTCATTGCCTAGGGGACTACTTTTTGTTGCGCAGATGATTTTATCCATGAATATAATTAAAAAAGATATCGCTCATTTAGCACACCTCGCGTGTCCATGTTGAACGAATTATTCCCAATGTGCGTAAATTATGTTTCACATACGTAATCATCTGTATACTGAGTTTCAAAAAGAAAGCGTGCACTGTCACTCAGGCATGTATTACTACATTTCAGAAATAATCACATTTCGCCAGTGAATATTCCTCAAATTCATTTATTTATATTATTTTAAAATACAAAAATAATAAATCTAGATAGAGCTCTCAAAAAATATTGTACCATACGTAGTATACTACATTGACGAAACCTTAGTGCAAACTTTCTTTTGCAATTGAGTATAGACGAATTTAAAATAGGAAAGCATCTTTGCATACTACAGCGCCATGCATTTTTAGTCTTTACCTATTATGCCCGCATAAGGCAGTCGAAACTGTCATGAGTGTTCAGCAAAGGGAGCAAGAAAAATGGTCACTAAAACAGGCGACTGATGACCGTTAATACAGTTGTTACTTGTAAAGTGTATTGGGCAGTTTTGGTGATACAGTTTGCGTACTGAAATTATTTCTATAAATAACTAGAAAAGCAAAAAACAACAAACAAACAACAACAACAAAAAAAAAAACCCAAGATAATTTGATTAATTTTCGCGAAAATTCCAAGAAAAAAAAACAGGATTCTTTGATCAAGCCTCGTGAATTTATTAATTGAGAAGATATACTACCGAACTAGACATCCCACACACATTCATTTATTAATTTTGACACAAATAAATCTATACTTTCCCCAGAATAGCTTCAGTGTGTGTAAACCAGTTAGATATATTACCAAATGCATACGAGGGCGTCGTGGTCCACTGGTGACGTACAGGACTATGGTTCCGAGGGTTTGAATCCTGTTGCAAGAATTTTATGGCCTTCCTAGGCACAAAGTACTGATCCAACCCAGGAACCACCGAAAAAGATAGGTATTATTTGTAGGAACTTGTTTTCTAATCGACATAAAATAAATCAACTAAAACCAACTACATGTATAGAATGTAATATGCAATATATTAATGGCCATATGCATTAAGCAGTCAAACTGTATTGTGTCTGTATTAAGCAGCCAACCTGTATTGAGTCTGTATTAAGCAGCCAACCTGTATTGAGTCTGTATTAAGCAGCCAACCTGTATTGAGTCTGTATTAAGCAGCCAACCTGTATTGAGTCTGTATTAAGCAGTCAACCTGTATTGAGTCTGTATTAAGCAGCCAACCTGTATTGAGTCTGTATTAAGCAGTCAACCTGTATTGAGTCTGTATTAAGCAGTCAACCTGTATTGAGTCTGTATTAAGCAGTCAACCTGTATTGAGTCTGTATTAAGCAGCCAACCTGTATTGAGTCTGTATTAAGCAGCCAACCTGTATTGAGTCTGTATTAAGCAGTCAACCTGTATTGAGTCTGTATTAACCAACCAACCTGTATTGAGTCTGTATTAAGCATACAACCTGTATTGAGTCTGTTTTAAGCAGTCAACCTGTATTGAGTCTGTATTAAGCAACCAACTTAAAGTCAATGTTAACTTTTTCTTATTGATTAAGCCTGCATTAAGCAGCAAACCTCTATTTAGTGTTGTAGTAGGACAAAGCTATTCTCTTTACATATATAATCCCTTATTTCTGATAAGCCTCCTTTTTGGTTTCGTTTTCTTCATTGGTAGCTGAAGGCAGGTTTTACTTTTCAAGTTTCCATTGATTTTTTTGAAAAGGTTGTACTTTTGGTAGAGGGGATTGTATTGTTGGTATCATTAGGCAATAAATGGATATCAGAGAGGTGGTGTTGGTGGTTACGGTTACAGTAAAAGGGTCAGCAGCAGTTTAGTATTTGCAGTAGTAGTAGTAGTAGCAGCAGTAGTAGTAGAAGTAGCATCTGCAGTAGATTTAATAGTAGAAGCAGAAGATGTAGCAGCAGCAACAACAGGAGTTATAGAAGTACTAAGTAAATGTAGTAGCAGCAGTAATAGTAGAGGTAGTAGTAGCAGTAATAGTAGAAGTGTAGAGTATAAGTAATAGTAGAAGTAGTAGTATCAGTAATAGTAGAAGTAGTAGTAGTATAGTAATAGTAGAAGTAGTAGTATCAGTAATAGTAGAAGTAGTAGTAGTATCGTATAGTAAAGTAGTAGTAGTATAAGTAATAGTAGAAGTAGTAGTAGTATAAGTAATAGTAGAAGTAGTAGTATCAGTAATAGTAGAAGTAGTAGTATAAGTAATAGTAGAAGTAGTAGTAGTATCAGTAATAGTAGAAGTAGTAGTATAAGTAATAGTAGAAGTAGTAGTATCAGTAATAGTAGAAGTAGTAGTAGTAGTATCAGTAATAGTAGAAGTAGTAGTATCAGTAATAGTAGAAGTAGTAGTAGTATCAGTAATAGTAGAAGTAGTAGTAGTATCAGTAATAGTAGAAGTAGTAGTAGTATCAGTAATAGTAGAAGTAGTAGTAGTATCAGTAATAGTAGAAGTAGTAGTATAAGTAATAGTAGAAGTAGTAGTATCAGTAATAGTAGAAGTAGTAGTATAAGTAATAGTAGAAGTAGTAGTAGTATCAGTAATAGTAGAAGTAGTAGTAGTATAAGTAATAGTAGAAGTAGTAGTATCAGTAATAGTAAGAAGTATGTAGTTAGTATCAAGTAATAGTAGAAGTAGTAGATAGAATAGTAGAATAGTAGTAGATATAAGTAGAAGTAGTAGTAGTATCAGTAATAGTAGAAGTAGTAGTAGTATCAGTAATAGTAGAAGTAGTAGTAGTATAAGTAATAGTAGAAGTAGTAGTAGTATCAGTAATAGTAGAAGTAGTAGTAGTATAAGTAATAGTAGAAGTAGTAGTGTCAGTAATAGTAGAAGTAGTAGTAGTATCAGTAATAGTAGAAGTAGTAGTAGTATCAGTAATAGTAGAAGTAGTAGTATAAGTAGGATAGGTGGTAGCAGCAGTAGTAGAAGTGGTAGTAGTTGTGTTAGTTTTAATTGTAGTAGCAACAGTATCAAAGTTTCAAAGTTTATTCCCAAGATTTTCATATCAAAACATGACAAAAAGAGAGTACATAGTAATGCAGAAACATTGCAAAAATATTATAAACGAAACATATTGGTCGATATTATATGCATGTAACATAATATTAACAGGTATATAAACCTATAGATCTAATCGTACTGTATGGAATAAAAATAAATAGCATATGAAAAAAGATATCTATTTTGAAACATATCATATCTTTTCATATTTAACAGTATTTTAGATGATGATGATATTTTAGACATTTTCATAAGGCACTTAAAATTTGATACATTTGATTGTTTATACAAGTAACTGTTCTTCAATTACAATTACAAAAATATTAGCATTCTAATAAATAGTGGAACTCGTGACCTTTTGTGTTCAAATTGCAAATATTACATTATCTATCATTATCTATATTTATCCAAGACCCAGTTTCAACCGGTAATAAATTATTTCTTGTTCTAAACTTAATAATATATCTTAATATTTTCGAGGGATGTTAATTAATAGTCTTCAAATTCAAATGTTTCTTTAAACATTCTTTAGCTAACACATTCGCTTGAATTATTAATGTTTAAAAATAATATAAAATTTAAAGAACTTCTACAAAATAAGACTCCTAAATGCATTTACATTATTTATCATATCATTAAAAAAAGATATATATATATAATTTTATGTTCCTGCCTTTACTGAAAACCTTGCGGAAACCGATTTGGAAAGTACTCATTAAATCATTGCTATCAATATATTTTTAAGTCTTTTATTTAAAATAGTGGTAAATATTTTTCCCAGGCCACTATGTAATATTATTGGTCTGTAACTCACGGGATCTGTTTCATATTGTTTTTGTAAAAAGGGTTAATGATTCCAACTGTTTAATCATCTGGCATTATTCCGATGTTAAAAATTAAATTAAATAATTCTAAAACATTATCTCTACCGAAGGCTTTGCAAGTATCAGAAGTCGTTGTGAAGGTAATATGAGATAATAGTAGCTGCAGATGCAGTGCTTGAAGTAGCAGTTGTCATAGCAACAATAGCAACGTTTGAAGAAGAAAGGGTTTAAGATAAAAATGTTTCCCTAAGGTAAAGTCCCTGTAATGGTTGCGCTACATTTCGGACCTCATGGCCTTTCACGGAGATAGCCAAGGTTTCCTAATGTTTCATCAGGGTACCTTAGCTATCTTGGTAGCGGATAAGTGGTCCAAGACGTAGCGGAACCTTTACAGGGACTTTACCTAAAAATATTGTTTGATGAAATGCATCGTGATTTCACTCCAATTCTAACCAGTATAATTCTAAATGTCTACTCACATCAACATTATCATCTAAATATCAATAATGGTAATCTGTATCAATAAACTTAAATTATGTATATATTGTAGAGGGGCAGTGTAAAATGTCGTTGGGAATATTGCACAATATCGTATTTATTGGTAATGGTTCTGTCTAATGGACTGTGTAATTTTTGTGGACAAATTCGTAAGACTTATAATTTATTGTATGGTATTATTTTCTGAAGCCCATCTTTTTGTTTTGAAACTCATACGAAGCTCATATATAAAGTTCGCACTTTAGTGAATTATCACTTACTCAATCTCGAACAAAACCGCAACGAAATGCGATACATTTTCTTGCCAAAATAGTTGTGCCACAGTCCGATATATATTGCATATACATACATACATAGTTTTAAGATAAATGCCGCTTATACATGAATATGTGATAGAAACATTTGAGATGAATACTGCATATATAACATGTATGTGATAGAAACATTTGAGATGAATACTGCGTATATGTGATGGAATCAAGCCCGGATCACCATTAGGAGAGGATGAGGGGAGCAAAAGGAGAGCATGCCCCCGAACACCCTAGCACTGACATTGGGCTCACCTAGTTGATAAATTATGGACCCGGGCCTGTGTATATGCGATAAATACTGCCTGAACAGGTATATTTGATAGACACTTCTTAGCTCCCTTGCTTGGCGCTCAGCATATAAGGGTAGTTCCAGGATTGGTTGGCCCAGTTTCAGGATAATGTGACTGGGTGTGGTATCATGCTACATGTCTACGGCTTGATACTGCAGTGTGGACAGCACTATATCTGCCTCAAGTAGACATCGTCTCCAGATGACTGAAAACTGTCAGTGGGACGTTAAATCCGATAGGCAAACAAACAATAAACAAACATATAAGAGGAATACTGCTAATCAGGTATATAAGATACATATTGTTAAGACACATACATAAAATTAATGTTTACATATATGTTTTTATATACACATAAGATATATATTTCCAGCACGAATATACAAAATAACAACAACAACAACAAAAACAACAAACATGCGATATATATGTATGTCAAATTTCTTAAAGTGCGTTATGGACAACAAAACAACAAACATGCGATAAATATGTAGGTCAAATTTCTTAAAGTGCGTTATGGACAACAACAACAACAAACATGCGATAAATATGTATGTCAAATTTCTTTAAAAGCGTTATGAATATTAATGTTTTAATACTGCTATATGTATTCTGATAGCTATTTAACAGCCCACCTTTCAAAGAAGACATCTTCTACGTAGAACTATACATATATCTCTATCGACTTCCAGCTTCTATTGGTTCTAAAATAATAATTTTCAGATTATGGAACGACGCTAGAGACATAAAAAGCATATTGTCATAATTTTGAGCCTTGTGAGAAAAATAGTTAATTGATACTTTATTAGATTTAAAAGCGATTTGATTTCTTCTTTACACAGTTTATTGTTCTCAAAGCAGATGCATAGCCGCAGGCCCATGTTGACTCCTAGTCCTATAGGCGTTTATTGAAATATATATCTTTTTTATGGATGAAAATGTTCATATATCCCCAGCTCAAGGGCGGCGTGGTCCCTAATGATTTCTGTCTACGTATGATATCTATTTGCGTGCTTTCTTCGCTGTTAGGTTCAATATTGCTGTGTTTTATATAGATGTGCCCGCATAGCAGTGTAATCCAGTTTGCAGTTTGTTTTGGGTCTCATTTTCAAAACTTATTTTCTTTTCATATGCCATGTTCTTGTCACAGTACAAGCCGGAAGTAACTTATTTGACAATGACACGTATCAGTACATGTGGCCCGCCGTTGATTCGATCTCCGGTCGAGTCAAACCAAAATCTTTAAAAAAAAAAAGAGTAAACTTGTAAACGTACATTCCTTGTGATTGGGTTTCACTTGTGATTCTTCACTACATCTATCTCATATAGAGACACAAGTCCCCAAATGAAATATTATGAGTGGGACGTTAAATCCTAGCAAACAACATAAAGTGTGCGGTATGGTCAGGTACAAACGAACATTTAATTGTTATTTCTACTTGCATATATTAAGCAGTTCAAGTGCTCCTATCATACTTTTTGCACAAAATGATCATTAATCGGAACGCACATTTACAACTATTTCTTTGCAATAGTTATTTACTTTAATTGCTTTTGATTGGTCCAGAAAGGTGTGATGTCATATCACGTAAATATCAGGAAATCTCTAAACCGCGGTAATTCCTGTTCGTATGCAAGATAATCCGTCTAACATGAAAACAGTTATTTGCAAGAAAAAACAAACAAACTGCGTTTAAGTACATGATAAGATGGTTGCTACGGAGCCATACAGCTTGCCCCAGGTTAGCTGCTTATTAAAGCTGGTCATTATTGCAGCTTTAAATCAAAACGCGTCGCTTTACAGTATAATAATAACTATACAGTACTATAATAATAAGATGTTTCGTAGCATGGAATGCTCGGAAATCGTGGACTGCGAGAGTGCAGCTTCTAAATGCATTCCAATCCACGACAGAGAAAGACACCGTGCTCGTACAATAATGCAATTAAACTTTTACTTTGCTATCATTCTTGATTGAAATATCACATTAAATAAAGATGAAATGTTGATTGTGCTCTTTCATACTTATAAGTCTGCACAACAGTAGAGTTGATTTTTAATTAAATTGAAACTTTCTTTTTTTATATTTTAACGGTTGAACTAAGGATGGTTTTACTTATGACTAAACGTTTTCTGAATACTTATTAGTAAGGGCATTTAATTTTAATTGAAATTAATAGCACCACCAATTCTGTCTTAACTACGTTTTCCATGAAATACCGTAGTCTAGTTATATAGTACCAAACATCGAGATGAAATTAAATGAGGTGTTGCTAGCCAATAATACTGAGTTATCTGCCCTTGAAAATGACAGAGAATAGCAAAAAATCACTTTCAGGGGCAGATAACTCAAACAATAGAATGGTGACCCCCATTTTTTATCCCATAAATTTGTTTCTAGTGTGATTCTCTATAATTAAGCAACGTTTAAGAAAATTCTCATGGCTAGTTTTAATTTTCCTCTTTGTCTATATAGTAGGCTTTAAAAATTGTTATGGGTGCGTATGCCTTTAAACATCATCGAGCCTCTACAGAAGGTGATATCCTGGTCTGGGTTTATATATTGGTGGACTCGGTATCCAGATATCGTGCGGTTTACAAAATGAACGATTTTAACGAAGGTTGATATTTGTAGATGGAACCGTCCGCATATCAGCGAAATTTAGTTTTATTATTTTACAATGTTGTGGTGGCACTCAGCTTATACTGGGAAAAGTTGAACTAGTTGTCCCGATATCAGGTTAATGTGATTGGATGTGACATCATGCAACTTGACTACGGTGAAATAGTTTGATGAGACCTGCAGTATATCTGTCTGTCCCATGTATACAAAGTCCCTAAATGACTCAAATATTGTAAGGGGAATGTTAAACCCAAACAAATTTTAGTTACTTTTTAACTTGAAAACCCAGTTTTGCTTTTGCCACAATAACTATACATTAGACATTACTCGTAACAACTTATGTTTTATAATAAACCATATTGATCAGCGTGGGATTAAACTTAAATTGCTTAACTGAATTTGTTTTAAACACTTTTTCTCAGAATTATCCCCAGCGAAACCATCTCTCAGAAAAAAAACAGCATTTATTAGATCATTTATTTGTGGCAATGACGGCAGAATAGCCTCAAGTCAATTACAAAAAAGATCTGTAATGAGACAAAAATAAGACACTTTACTTTTTGAATGTCAATTTAAGTATGGGTCGGCGTTTTAATCGACAGAAAACAAATGTGTTTATATTATATCAAATGCAATAAAACCAAATACAATAGCCACGCTAAACCTAACTCTAACCTCTTTCCCTATCCTTTCCAAGAGCCAAGATAAACCTAAACCTAATTCAAACAGTACTTTTTCTGTAACGTCAGACTTTCAGTCATTTGGGGACTTTTGTCTCATGAGACATATAATGCTGCATCCTCGCGATATCATGCTGTAGTCAAGTGGTCTGATATGCTATAACCAGTAACATTAAGTTTATACTGGGAAACTCTCTTTTTTGCTGAGCGCTTAGCACAATAGAGATATAACTAGCACTGTTTTAACGAACCTTGAAATTCTGTCGGCGGAAAACAGCCCTCGGCCCCTGACTTTGAACTTTATCGTTAATGAGTTTAAGCCCCTCTCTCTCTCTCTCTCTCTCACAGTGTCATTACAATGTTTCACGGTAAATCATTACATTTCTTCATCATTCTTCTACAAATATGAACTGCTCAAAGTTTTCTCGCAGAGTAAAGTTAAAAAGAAATGGTTCCAAGGAGCATGTCATATGCCAATTATATGTCATATGTTAATTTTAGGGTGTTTGGGGGGAAATACGAACTGACATCGGAATACTGTCACGTTTGCCCCAGAATGGATACCATTAAGCTTTTCCATATAAATCAGAAATGTTATTATTTCAACATTTCCTTGCCTATCGGCGCTGTTGTGAACACAGGTCGATCTAAATCAAAAGCAGAATTCCTTAACAGCCTCCCAGCTCTTTGACTAGGGAATAGCTGGACTGTTTTGATGACTTTATAATATTCTCATTTCTCCAAGATGCAAAGTGACGTATTTTTTCACGCATGTACATAGCATGTTTATTTGCTCCAAAGCTTTGAAAGAGCGT
This sequence comes from Solen grandis, assembly GCA_021229015.1. Taxonomy (NCBI): domain Eukaryota; kingdom Metazoa; phylum Mollusca; class Bivalvia; order Adapedonta; family Solenidae; genus Solen; species Solen grandis. The sequence continues at coordinate 36,570 of JAIFHC010000609.1, read as the reverse complement.
TAAATTTGTCAAAGGAAATATACCTTACAAGAAAAGAAACATACAATGTACATGTTCTTTAAATAGCTTCAAGCGTTACATGGTTTGCTCTGACTACATCGATGGATCGCCTTTGTGGCAAGCTTCGTGTAATGCAGATTAATTTTCTTTTGCATCATAAGCCATCTTTAATTAAACAAAAGTCTTACCCTTTCTTCTTCTTCAGAAAATTCAACCATCACCAGTAGGACCAGCAGCTACCTGTCGTGACTGTAACTAACAGCATTTCGTCATGATCTCAAAACTCATAAGCCTATTTCTCGAGCTATGCTTGGCGATTCTTGCATCATCAACAGTGATAAAACGGTACCAGGTAAGATAATGATTCTCTCTGATGTCAATTAATTGATTGCACTTAAAAAGGCGTCATAGTCAAGTGGTGGTGCTTATTAATTATCTAAAGGTTGCGAGTTCAATTTTTGATTCGGTGGAGATGTTTCCAGGCGCAAAGTACTGGTACAACCGAGGTTTTTAATTAGTGTAGTTCTTGTCGAAGAAACCGGAGGCCGCACAAGCTTTGATATCGAGGATTTGTCATCTCGAATAAACACACAATAATAAAGTCGCGCTCAATCCTAAATCCTCCTAACATCTCCTTCCGGGTGAAGTCTTTGAGATTGCATTCAGCAAATGTGCTCGTCCTTATAAACGAAGTATGTCTTAGTTGACTATCCTCTCATTGAGTTATTTTACCACTGTATAATGTCGATCAACATTAAATTAAAAGTAGACAAATCAATTTCCCCCTGAATTCCTTCAATGTCCAATAAACTGAGACTGGCACGTATTCCATCTGTCATACTTAAACTTAAATTATATTTAGATATTTACGTCATCTTTCTTGTTTCTCTATTAAAATACCAAAATAAACTATAGTTAGTTTTAGGTAATCATTTACACCAACTTAGTCATGCACTTGAAAATCTCAAAAACAAAATGACTGAATGGTTTTCGGCCTAAGTTAAATAAATCAAACTGGAATCAGAGCCGGGCCCAAATTTCATCAATCATACTTAGCGACGGTGAAATTATACTTAGCGACAAGTAATGCTTAAAAATAGTACTTAGATGCGAATTTTAATATTTTTATTACTTTCTTTTAGTAGAAAATAACACATATTTAATTTCTTAGCAATTATTGTTAATTATTAAGGTGATACAAGTGTGCTTGTCTATATCATGTATCGGCCATGGGATATCACACACGTTCTATCGTCGTTTTAGAGTGTGTTTAAATACGCCATTTCATTGGTTCAGCCGCAATTTTACAAGTAATGTAAGACATGTTCTCATTGGTCGATACTTTAGTCAAAGATTGCTGTAAAACGACGCCTTGTTTGCCTTTTCCGACTACGATAACACGAAGTGAAACGGAGTAAGTCAACCTGGGGTTTCCGACGATGAAAGTGATGTTGATGTTGTTGGAGTTCGCCGTCTCGACCGTGAGTCAGTCATATAGCGAAGCGTCTTTAAGCATTAAACAGAGGCCCTTGGATAGAACCATCGATCTTCAGTATACCAGCTGGAAGACTTCCTCATACAAAAATCCACATCACTAGAACGAGGCCCGAACAAACAGCAGATGCTGAGCGACAATATCTCAGAAATCTGTAACTGAATGAGATGTAATTTTGAAAATAATAAAATGTTTCAATAAGATTAAAATAAAATTAAAAAAATAAAACATCGTATACTTGTGACTATATTAAATATCGGTATTTTTCTCTTCATTTTTATTTTTATGCATAAGCAATTTAAAAACTAGAAGTCGTTTGTTTAAGATACAAACGAAGCGGCTTTCCGTTTGCTTATTTCAAAGGTGTTGAATATATAAGTTAAAACAAAGAAATGGAATAATGTTGGCTAATAATGTTTAATTCAATACGTAAATCATCATTATCATAAATACATACTTATGTTCAAAATTAAGCTTTATTTTTTATTATTTTTTTTTCATTTTCATCTTCTTAGGAAGATATTGAGAAAGCATATATATGGACCTTATTTGATTACGCAACAGTTTACTATCATGCAGAAAAAAATACTAATACAATCCTCCAAGTTTTTTTTCTTACGTAAGCCAATCAATTTTTAAAGTTTTTTTTATTCTTTATTTAATATCTTTTTCTTCGTAAGCATATTACTTAACAAATATTCATTGCAATTTGACCCACAATTGAAATTTTAAAAAAATACTTTGAAATCCATGACTTTCAACCTTTAAATTGATTGAGTTTTACATTTGCAAAATTAGATAGAAACAAAGGCAGAGGTGTTTGCAAAATTATGAAAATACTTTCTTATTTCTATGTAATTAACGTTATAAACGTCTTGAAACTTTCAACTATTCATTTGCTTTATATATTTGCTTATTTTTTACAGATTAATAAAAAGAAACCGTTAAACATTTAGAAAACATAAAAAATTAATAGGTAGATCTACATGTATTTGTCATTTTCTTAAGGTTTGCAGAAAGCCGTCAAAGCAAATGCAATAAGTTATCCATATAGGTTTTCTGGCTCTAGTATAATTTTACTAATTCATCGTAAATGCGACTCTATTAGAAAAAAATGTACCACAATTCACTATTCAACGCAGGCACTCTTTCCTGCAAAAGAACAATCGGATCTTGCTCAACCAACCCAATGACCGCTTTCATTTCTTTCTTCAAATTAATATATTTTCATGAATTAGCCCTATAAAGAAAAACATGAATAGGTCATGTTTGATAACGTACTCACTTGAACTTTTCTGCGCATGTCAAGGCACGGCAATATTACTTATTTAAAGTTAATATGTCCACTCTTATGGTTTCTTTTAAATGTATTTTGCTTACAAATCAATGTTGTCATAAACAAGTGACACAACATAAATTCCTTAAGGTATGCTTTAGATTGCCACAATACTCATGACGCTGAAGCGCGAATACGTATTTAAATGAATGATTTTAATATTTCAACCACGGCAAAATCAAGTGACTAAAGAAAAGTATCTGTTTTGGAAGGACATGATTAGCTAACATTCTATTAATCCAGAAAAAAAATATATTCGAGAATGTGAACAGGTTTGTTTTCACATTTTCAAGTAAGCGTTCCATCAAACATGAATATCTGCCATGTTTGATGACGTAATCACTTTAAATTTTCAAACCCTTATGAACGTACTAATTTTCGACATTTTTGAAAAGTTTAATTTCATTGATCTAATTGGCGATTTTATATGAATTTTTAAAATAATTCTTGTTTTAGTATTCATGACGTCATAACCACGTGACAAATCAAACATGCAGTATGCATCACTTAATTTTAACTCTATCAATTCTCAAGATTTCAATTAAGACTGATTCAAAATTCATGATACCAGAGCAAGAGAAATATTCAAAAATGCCTTTTTGTCTTTTTAATGACGTCATAACCACGTGACGTAAAAGAAAATCATTCAGAAAAAAGAATGTAAACCTCCATGCCGATATGCTATCCAATGTTCATGCTTCTAACGCATCAGGGGGCTTTGTAACATTAAAATGTAATTTAAGGACCAAAGTTCGAATCCATGAAATCTTTATATTTTCGAATTTGGAAATTTGAATGCCACGGTTCAAATCTACATCCTAAAATACATCTTCTGTGAAAATATCAATATAATCGGACCGAAATTGAAGGCTCTAGAGCGCGAACAAAATTTTGAAGGTGACGTCAAATCTGACGTCATTTAACGTCATTGAAAATTAAAAATAAATGAATTTATAAATTTAAAGATTTTAATCGCTACAATACAATTTTCGAAAAGATTGAGTCAAAAGTCTTGATACCAGAGGGAAATAAATTTTTAAAAAGTTGCTTTTTGTCGTTTTTATGACGTCATAATCACGTGACTTAAGAAAAAATCCTTTCAGAAATAGAAAGAAGACCTCTAGGCCGATATGCTGTCCAATTTTCATGCTTCTAACGCATCAGGGGGCTTTTTAACATTAAAATCTAATTTTAGGACCTAAGTTCGAATCTTGGTTTTGCCATGGTATCTTTATATTTTCGAATTTGGAAATTTGAATGCCACGGTGCAAATCTACATCCTAAAATACATCATCTGTGAAAATATCATAAAAATCGGACCAGAATTGAAGCCTTTAGAGCGCGAACAAACTTTTAAAGCTGACGTCAAATGACGTCATTGAAAATTAAAAATAAATTAATTTATAAATTTAAAGATTTTAATCGCTACAATACAATTTTCAAAAAGATTGAGTGAAAAGTCATGATATAAGAGCGAAATAAATTTTTTAAAAAGTTGCTTTTTGTCGTTTTTATGACGTCATAATCACGTGACTTAAGAAAAAATCCTTTAAGAAATAGAAAGAAGACCTCTATGCCGATAAGCTGTCCAATTTTCATTCTTCTAATGCATTAGGTTCCCTTGTAACATTAAAATATAAATTTAGGACCTAAGTTCGAATCTTGGTTTTGCCATAAAATCTCAATTTTTTCAAATTTTGAAATTTGAATGCCAGGGTGCACATCCACCTTCTAAAATACATCTACTGTGAAAATATCAAGAAAATCAAACCAGAATTGAAGGCTCTAGAGTGCGAACAAACTTTTGAAGCTGACGTCAAATCTGACGTCAATAGACGTCATTGAAAATTAAAAATTATTGAATTTAAAAATTTGTACTTTTTTGTCGAAGCATTTTAATTTTCATGTTGCTTGACCATTGGCAACATATATAAATTAACTCTTGAATTAGGTTGGAAGAAGAAGAATAATAATAATAATAATAAGAAAAATAAACATAACAAACCCTATACGTTTTCCGCAAGTTTGCGGAAAGCCGTAATTAACGTTGAGTTTTAAAGTTAAATTTATATCAATCGATAATTAATCAAATGTCACTTTCATCCGAATTATGCAAACTCAATCATTTGCATCTGTTAACGTATGCATGACATCAATTTAGGTCTTAAATTATAACATACAGCCCGAAGTAAACTGTTTCACAATTTTCAGGTTCGGATTATGAAGCTTGTCACTACTAATCAGTAAAACTAATTTCACTGATAGATGAAAATTTCATTTATTGCATGCAGATTTAATGTCTGTGAAAGTATGCTGGAACTTAGAAATACATGTTCTAGTTTTATCAATTTACACTTTTAATAAAGTTTTTAGTGTGTTCTGAAACGATATTTTGTTAAACAAATAATGATTATGTATTGACTATGCTTAAACTAAAAAAAGTTAGACACTGATCTTGTTTTTGTGGTTAAAGCAGCTCGTTCACAGATGATCAACAGAAATTTAAACAAGAAAATTTCTCTACTCTCCCTCATTATTAGTGGCGAGGTTATGTGTGTTTCCTGAAGAATAAAAATGAACGCGGAAAGTGTAGGTCACATTGCACAGGAAAACGTTATTTTCGTAAATGCAACATCGACGAAATCGGTTAACTTCAGAATATGATATCCCCGAAGGACACGCGTGCTCACCAGTTCAGTGTAGCATCCAATGAAGATACCGCATATGGGTAAAGCGAATGAATCCAAATATGGGTTTTTATTAGTTTAATTATAGTTTCAATTTCCGTCTGTGACTGTATTGGCTTTAAAGGGGTAACCATCACGGATGCATTGCATCGAGTGACATTACGTCTGTAGATGGGTTTTGATGTACTTAATACACATATATAGTTAAAATCGAATTCTTAGTCAATGACCATCTGTGAACAAGCTGCTTAAATATAATTATAGAGTTTTTTCTTTTAGGATATACGTAGATATCATGAATCATTTAAATGTTAAATATTAGCTGTTTTTTATGTTATTTTAACAAACCTGAAGGTAGTACAATATGATTTCTCTGTTTAACAAATAAAACTGAGAATTGTCCAGAGAAAATATATAACTTTAATTTTATATGAAGGTGACGCCTGGATTGCCTTGTTTTTATGTAAATTTTAATGATTTATAACTCTTTTTTTTTGTCAGTTAGATTTTTTTTCATCTAACAGTTTTAATTAGTGGGGTAATACTGTTGTGGACCCAGTCTCATACGATATATTTTACCATATAAGAATTATAAATTGCTGTGAATGTGTTACTGTTTGATAGTGTAATTTTTAAGCATCAAATGAAAACAAACTTCTGATGAACAAAACATTTTTGCTGATTTTTTTAACATGATGGATCAGGAGAGCAAAGATGAAACTTTAAATAATTCACAAATCATTGTTTTTCGACAGAGGATGCAAATTTATGCATTTAATTGTGAGGGTTTCGATTCTTTTACAAACCAACCATACATGTATCAGGAAAAAAGACATCACTTCTTGGTTCCTGCGAAAAATCCATTTTTTTTTCGATTTCCTTTAAATATTCCTAATTTTTATATGGAAATTCTAATGTTTTCTGCAAAAATTAGTTTGTGAGTCCGAAAATTCATCAGAGCATTATTCAAAGCTAACCAAATAACACCAGGAATTAATATTTATTTATTAATTTTTTATTTAAGTTTGAAAAATGGCGCTCTTTCGTTCGTTCCAATGTGCGTTTCTTGCACGTGCATAACTGTGCATTTGCCTTTTTAATCCCCAGATGTAAAATATAGTATATAGTATACATTATTGTAAATACAGTAAAAACGGTATTCCGAAGCGCTTTGTCTAATTTGAAGTTTTTAATTCCCGTGTCGGTGCGGAAATACATTCCCGATTCATCGAACATAGCTATTATCCGAACCTTGCGGTTACCCGACCTGTTCCTTGCTCCCCGTCCTCATACTTTTGCTATTGCACTGTGGAATATGAGCTCAACGTTATTCGATAGAGTAGGAGTAGTTTCTGGTGGTTACGTTGCTTTGAGATACTGTGCTGATTTGGGCATGTAATGTATAATGAGTTACTGGTTGCATTTGTTTTTCGCTCACAGTTGTTCTTTTTGGCAAAGATATGGCCATTTAAAAGTCTTTCTTAGGAATGGATGTTTTTCAAACTTTTTTTCTCTAGAGCTTAGAGATTCCGGGCTGACTATAATGAATTATAAACAGTTATAGGCATTTTGCTTCCAACCGTATATACACAATTTTGACGGGATTACGGCCCTTGAATTGAGAAAAAAAATTGAGGGTCATTATTATCGGACCATAAACTTATGGTTTTAAGGTGAAATCGAACTCCGTCTGCCATTTATCCTAACTAAAATTGACAATATCTTTTGTAATGAAAAGAAAAAGGATAGAGAGAGATGGAACAGTGTCGTGGCCAGGTAAATATTACAAATAACCCTTAGTAGCTCTGCCTCAATTCGACCATACTTGGTAATATTTAAAGTCTTAGGTCCAAATTGCTCAACTGTGTTTCTCTTTAAAAAGTGCTCAACAATTTCATTCCTTGACCAACATTGTCATTTAATATTGTAGCTTAATTAATTACTTAAATATTTCATAAAGCAAGATTGGTAGAATGCGTTTTTACCTGTTTAAGAATTTAAGTATCACTTAGTGCTAAGAAATGTTGGTGGAATTTGAACCTGGTCTTGTGTGGTGTCAGGTTTACACGGAAGACTGTTGTTTCGTGACACTTCTTGTTTGTGGGTGTTAATTTCATCACAAGGTTTGCCTCAAGTAGGTACTCCAATTAACGTAAGAACCTTCTTAATGAATAAAGCAACGGATACTTCGAGACTTGCATGATGTGTCAAATTAGACATTTAGTTGAATGATTAATAGTTATTTTCATTGAGTCATGTGAAAAAGCAATTACTGAATTTGCATATAAGATTTTTTTTTCTCATATTGCTTGAATAACTTGTGTAAATTGTATCGCACCAGTATTAATAAAACATTTGTTATTTTTGTAGTGTCAAGTTATTAATTTCAAGAATTATTTCAATTTGATGACAAACAATTCTCTGATGCAATATTTATTTATGTAAATGGGTTTGTATTGTACACATGATTGAGATTCCTTAGCATGAAAACTTACGAGATTAAAACCAGTAAATTATTTTCTCTTTACAAGTCGACAATGAATTAGAACTATATTATAGAGAAATATTTATTTTTTTTGTTTGGTTTGTTCTTCTGAATAACACGAAATCTGATGGATTCACAGCACGATACATAAATGTTTTCTTTCAAAGAATAATTCTGTTAACACTGTTTATTCAATTACTCCATGAATAACGTATATTTTTATTAATGGTGAAGACAAACTTTTAATCTGTCGGTATGGGATTCTCAGCCGAGGTTTGTCGATTGTTTTATGATATATCAACGGTTTCCATGGTCAAGCGGATTAAGTCGTGGTCTTAACACCACTCAGACCGTCACCGCTGGGTTTGAATCCCGGCAGGATCATTGGGTGGGTAGGTGGTTCAACCCGGGTGCCTCTGTTCATTTGGATCCTTTCCCATCTGCAGTTAACATGTAGTTTAAATGGTTTTTAATTTCATTTGAGGACAGATCAATTAAGGATTAAAAATTCATCTTAATTTAACCCTCTCCTTCATATTCAATATTTATCTACACATTTATGACAACATGAATACCAGCTTACTGAACATTGAATGGTATATAAAATAATGGATTTTTGTCTATCATACTGTGTATAATCTGAGCTACAGTTTTGTATTAGCAAACAGAGGAAACCCTGACCAGATAGCACCTACAGGAGCTGTCTGATCTGGGTCTGCTCTGTTTGTCATTGTGTCATAATGAATCTAAAGGAAGTTAAGGCTTAATTAATTAAAGATGCCGTCTGTATAGGTCACCATCTCACTAAATAAAGGTGTTTTTGTCACATGACCATAAATGGATTAAGTTTGACATATTTTTGTTCTATATTTAGATCATTAAATGGCGGAATTGTACAAATTACAAGGCACAGAAAAATTTAACAGTTTTGGGCCTCGCGAAGCGATTTACACTACACACAAAGATACCTATATGTATGCTGCCCTTTTTAAATTATGCATATTTACTCCTGTGCTTAGGGAGATTTAACCTATTAGTTGGCTTTTGACCTTTTTTTTTACATTTTATTTTAAATAAGCCAAGAAGAATAATCAGAGCTGTTATATTTGCACGAACCAGACGCGATAAAGTGGTTAATGAAAATAAAAGACACTTGCAAGTGAATCTTGAAAATGTTCATTACTTTAAAGAATTCTAAAAATAAATTAATAAGAAAAAAAACTAAAAAAATAAAACGAGTAGGTCCATTATCAGTGATTAAGATTTTTTTTCCATGCGCGCAAAAATTTCTGATATATATTCATTGTAAATAGCAATGTGAATTGCATTTTTTTATTTAATCTCATTCGATGAATTGAAATAAACGATTTGCTATTGTATACAGAATATTGTTTATTTAATCGAAATAAAAGCATTCACTGACATTTATTTTCCTGAATAACTATTAAGGACGATGTTCGATTGTGCATACATGTCGTGAATGATTGTTTTAAGAGACGCGAGGTCTACCAAATGAACTGGCGGTTGACTTAACATCTGTGGTAGTTAGCTCCTCACCACCCAGCAGGGTCTAAACTAATTATTTCATCTTCCATGATCAGTTTGTATTGCTACATAGATATATGTATATAAGTTCGTCGGTTATTAATTTATCGAATGTTGATTACACAAAACCAGGAAGTGTTATATGTTTACTTTTTTCTGTCTAATGGAAACCACGGGACGAATGGCACAGACACAAAGTTGCAACGTTCTATATGATGATCTATGCATATATTCGGCACATGAACACTTATTTTCACGTGCGATGGCATAAAGCGGACATGGAAGATAGTTTGCTTGCGATAACCACCGCGTTTGCTCGCAGTAGATATCGCGTGAGAACGCGATTACTGTTTTTTATTTTTTATTTTTATAATTGGTGCATAAATAACATTTATATTAGCGTAAAATCGTAGTCAATATAGAAGGCTGCTATATTCGTTGAACAGACATTTCTAAATTTTCATTGCTGAATAAAAGCAGTTTTTACAGAGTTAACGCCCCTGCGTCTTTTGACATCTATACCACTGTGGTCCCCATTATCTTGTCACCATGGTGATAGCGAGACACTGATTATTCTGATTCCGTACGCGACGAGTCTCCAGTGGAAACCCTGAGATCGTATCCACAACATGAGTCAAATTTTATAACTTATGTAAAAATATCAGTTAATTTAAAAAAAAAAACGTTTATCTAATTTTAAGGGTATCATTTCTAAAGTTTGATTAAAATTATCTATAATGGTAAACATTAGTTCCCCTAAGCTGTTTAGTTTGAAAAATAAATATTTCAGAAAATAAAGGATTTCTAAAATTTCACCAAAGTTACAAACCTTTAGATGTTCAGTAAATACGCCCCTATATACCGGCATTAACAGCAGAAAAAGTGCAAGATAGACAGAAAAAAAATACAGAAAGAAAAAGACGATGATGGTGAAGTATTGCGTGACGAAGTCTTATTGCGAAATTAAAATTATCCTGTGCCGCGATCAATGTGTCTATTCCTTTATTAATGATAAACAAAGTCCCACTTCATCGTTATTAAAGAATGTTTGTAGTACTCCAAACCACACACAAAGCAAAGTCGCTTCTAAACAATAATCTACTAAACAAGAAAGCGTCATTAAGCAATTCTCATCTGATACGAGATGATACGACCCGAGGGTCAAGTTTCTCTCGTATTTTGCCTCTCTCAATACCTAAACACTTCGTGTTGTTGGCCCAGAAATGTCACTGGAGTTTTGAGATAATTCTTTTCGCCTACATCCTGGCATGATTCCGTCACTATCGCCTACGGTATATGACTTCTGGACGAACATTGCTGTTTTATTATTTTACAAACGGGCATACTAAGCATATGCCAAAACCTATTTCATTTCTTTGGTTTTCACATTCCAACGACAGTATCATAGTCAACTGGGGACTATGCCCGCATGAGTGTGCTGCCTCAAAGCGTTAGGGACAACTTCTTTTTGCATATCATAACTTTTGAGTTGTCATAACAACAAGAAAGCCTTAACCACCATTTTATCAAACTTACGATGCCCGTCATCAGAGCTTTCATTAACACCTAATTAGGAATATATGACTCCAATATTTGGAACAATCAACTGATGTGAACCCGCCCATGGTTACAGAACAGACTCTCTTACTACTCTACCATCTGTCGTTTTATTTTTATCTTCTCTTTTACATTGTATATTATTTTCTTTTAATTTTATCAATAAGAAACAAACTGTTAGCTTATTATCATTTGATTTCCGCCATATTTTTTCATAATTCTGTAGCATCAATCGCATTATCGGCTCAAAGATTTCCATAAATATCTGATTTAATTTTATGCAAGACTTCACATTAAAATACATAGTATTTAGAAGATATCCTGAAGTGATTTGTGTCACGAGTTCAAGGTAATCCATCCATCATTAAATTGCAATCATGGTACTTCAAATGCTTGAATAGACTTCAGTGCATATCATGACATCTATTGACTTGGAGTTGCAGGGTATTTTGCTCAAATTCTTTGAAGGCTTGCACATGATTGACCATAATCACAATTCAATGAATTAACGGTTTACCTTAAGCTTTTAAGGCTCTTTTCGCATATTTAGAATCTAATCTTGTTTTTTCCTTTATTCCAATATGAGGATTCTTTCAAACACCCAACTTCATTAAAAATTCAGCCTTGCAACTATCAGAGAGATATTTCATTTATGTGAAATAAATAGCGATCCTCTAGAACGAAAATAAATGTGACAATGATGGTGCTACGGTGTTACCTTAAACGCTTTAAGAAGCTACTTTAATTGCCTCGCATTAAATATTCAACTGTCGGTGGGAGGTAACGCAAGGGAAAAACATCACAAAAACACTTATTTCTTAAGATTTAGTAATAATGAAGAAAAAGACATATTTGATTTTTACAGGAAGCTGAATGAACTTCATTAATCAGCCCCAATACGTAGCAAAGGGGTAGTGTTTGGACCCAGTCCGAAAAAAATAGTCATTTAATCAACTCACCTTTTCGACTGATTAATAATTACTTCCAAATGTTATTTCATATACAGACTTCACCAAGAATTTAAAGCTCAAATATGATAAATGTATTAAAAAAATGTTATTATTTATACTATTATAATTTTCACAGTTTACGTGTCAGACGATACTGTAAAAATGTAGTGTGACAGAAGAACTGTCCTTACAGTTAAGTTGTCTTTACTCTGTCTAAAGATCATAAATTACTTAGAAGATATCATCGTCGACGGTTAATCAGAGCGGTCTTCCCCAACGATTCGTCTCCGATGTAATTAATCAGTCTAAAAGTAGCAAAGGGACCGAAGCAGTACCTCGGTAGTCCCTTGTCGAAATATATTTGAAACTGGCGTGCACTGAAATTTAGTTCTCATTAAGCACAGTTCATCATATTGAAATGAAATATATTATTTTCATTCCTCACACTTTAAATTAATTGTATCATAAGAAATCACTATAATCATACACGCCCTAATGGAAATGAGTCAAAACGTGAAGAAACATGACATCGCTCTTACTGAAATGTTTAGGTATGGGATTTCCCTCCAACACTAATTGATATAATAAAATTAACATGTAATTGTTTTTAGACCTTTATGAAGATTTGTATCCTTTGAGAGACCCCATGGGAAATAGTGTGTGTGTGATAAATTTTATAAGCTGTTTTGCATCCTTAATCCACAAGGAGAACTTAAATTAGAATTAAAAGATGAAACAGATGGGCTCGAATATCATTCCTTCAAGTGACACACCGTCAGACATGTACATGTATATTTAAAATAATTTTTAAGGTCTAAAATCCTTTGTGCAAGAAAAATTAATTTTAATTCCTTCGTTTTTTTACTCTCCCTCAATATTTTTTACTCTTAAGTATTTAATGGAAAATTAATATGTTCTCCCGCTAGAACACGTACTAGGAATCAACTAAATACTAGTCTGGGTAATGTCTTAATCTGATACAAAAGACCTGCCATCAATGCATTTGTTTTTCCTTGGATTACGCTTTGCATCGGACGAACATCGAATACGTTTTGTCTATTAAAATGGTAAGAATCCCATCAATAGCGGATTGACCGTGAGCAAACATATAATTTAGAACAAGCATTAATATAGTCGGTTTTTCTTAAACTAAGAACGATGGTAAATTGTTGGGGATTTTCTAACTAGAAGACTGCTAAATTGTCGTCGGAAACGAAATTGGACAACTACAACAACGTATTGCCCGTGTGTTTTTTGTGGATTAAATCCACTGCCGTAACATGTCGAAGTCGTTAAAAATGATGCAGCTTGGCGCTCAACATTTAATGGTTGTTCTGAGACTAGTTGGCCTGGTATAAGGCATGTCATTTGTCCATGGTGTTGGATCGTGAATGACTAAAATACGGTCAATTGGATGTTAACCCAAACAAACAAACCAAGTTGCCGTTGGCCAGGCATACAATCACATGGACCACGTCTTTGCATAAAGTATCATCTTGACCTAAACCTGTATTTTCCGCCAATCAGTATTTGCTATATTGCATAACCTATGAAGTTTTATCTTATCCATTTAATTTGGCATTCCATTAGTTTGAACAAAGGATATTTCCAAGAACAAGGACAGAGAGATAGCGCATACGCAGCTATATATATGCTATGCAGGAAAGGTAATTTTCAATTAATTAGATAATGTTTGCTTTTCTGAGAAAATAACATGGTGAGTCATGCTTAGCAAATTTCGAGTGAGAATCCTTCCTTCCACGAGGAATGCTGGCAACCAGCTTAATGCAAAGGTATCAAGAGAAGCTATTGGTACCGGTCAAATATCACTCATTTTGTTGACAGCAAATTATTGCTGACAGACAGCCAAAGTTTGCTTGGACTGCCTGACATGATAACGTTTGGTACAAAAGCAGAAGTCAATATCCGGGTCTGTATTAACTCGTGTCCTGTTGCGGACAAGTTAGATGACACTTCATGGACATAAGCGTCATCACTGAGGGACATTTTGTTGACACTGGCCACGACAGCTGTGTTCATGCATAAACCTTTTTCAACTCTTGCAAATTTCGTCACACTATAGTCTGACCTTGTTGGCGGGATGTTTGGTAGGACAACATTGCCGACTAGTAGTGTCTGTGTTGGAGCACATAATGGCGTCCAACTTAATAATAAAAAACTGGAACATTTTTTTCTAATCATTACTGAATCCAGTAAAGATATTTTGCAACATCCCAAACCTCTAAAAAGAACAACAACAACAAAAAAAAACAAAAAAACAAAAAAAACAACAACAACAAACAAACAAAAAAACCAACAACAACACAACAAACAAAACAAAACAAAAAATACATTAACTTTATAAACACGTCTACAAAAACAAACTAACTAAAAACAAACAATACCAAACGCATTCGCACAGAATATGTAATAAACAACAAATGTGTTCAAATTTCTGGGACTTCCTCAATATGTTTTGTGCTTTGTTTGTTTGTTTTCCAGCAGTATACCTGAATATGGAACTGAGTGTTGGCGTTAAGGGTTAGTAAATAAAGTTTTGTGAACAACAGGGTCACCATTGGTTACCAGAATACATCAATGTCTAAGTCGAGGAAACTAGTCGTTTTAGCAAAGTTTTCATTGTCTATTCATTGAAGGGCATCCATGCAGTCGAACACATTGTAATTTGTTTTATCATCCCGCACGTGACTGCCTTTGCGATCAATGCAGACCAAGATCAGCCTGCACATTCGTGGTCGTGATCTGCACTGTTAGCTATTCAGCCAATAATTTTTCAGCAAGCACTAATTGTACAGTTCAAAATGAAGAAAGGACAGGTCAAAATTGTAAGGGTTAAACAATACCAAAGTCACGGTCTAAAACGTCAGTTATGTTTGATAGACACGCTAAACTATGTTTTCATTTCCCACTCATTGGAGGAAGCCCTTGGAATAAAAACATCAACACCTATTTTCCTTTATACGTTGTATGAAAACCGTTTGTATGGATTGATGGTATGTAGGTGACTTTTGGGTTGAAAACAAAAACAACTTATGGACAATGTCCTCATGGTGGTACTTCATATTGAAAGTGGAATGTGTTATAAAATAAAAGCATGTATGATATGATTGATAAAGTTATATACATACGAAACATAGTCTCCTTGGGGAATATAGCCCATAACATTACATTAAGATTTATTTTGGCAATAGACTGATTCAGATAATAAATCGCAAAGGGTTTAAAATCTGATACAAATTCGCACGGTGGACATTATTGTAGATGAAGTTTCAGTCGTATTCCCAAACAGCGTATTTAACAAATGGTTTAAGATAGCGCACATCCCAGGGCCGTCTTTATGCCCAGAAGTCTCCAAGCCCCTGCCATAATGGGTATCAACTTGAAATCACTCCGTCGGCTGGTCCGGGAGAGCTAAATTGATCAGATAAGGAAATCAATCTAGCAAATGTGAATCATTAGCAATTGAACTCTACTCAGTAGGTCAAAGTCGTAAAACCGGAAACGATATCGGATCTGTAGAAAATAATGAAACAATCACTTTGATTTCCTTCCCAAGAAGCAATTTGTTGACATCAGATATTAAATGTTAATCAAATCCGACTAAATTATTGTTAATCATGCGGACGCAGTTTCATGCTGTTTATGTGTATTTCATGTTATTTTATGGTAGTACAAATTTACTTGAATGACGCATTTCATGTATTATTTGTTCAATTTCACTTCATTTGAAATGTAATGAAAACTTATGTTTGTATCGGAAAAGGATTTATTGCATGTGTGACATAAATTTCCGATTGTTTAAAGAAATTATTTCCACCCTGGTGAAATCATCGTCGTAAACGGACACGGTTCCAAAATGACACTCTTTAAATTGTTTTACAAATTCATAATGCTTGTGTCAACATTGGTATACTTTCTTTTTTACCCTCAAGACTTGAAAGTGCGTGAAATAGCATTAGTATTTCTGGAATCAGAATGACTTGCATGTGATACTCGTGTGTACTTCTGTTAACAGCTATGTTGTCGATCAGCTGTTTGATTAATTGTGACATGACTTAGAAACGTGTTTGCACGATATATTCAAATTAGATAAATTGTTTGTCTTCTGTTCATTGGTGTGTGTTTTTCTATTTGATCGTGTTGTAAAACATTAGTATCATCGCGTGATCAATTACTTTTTATACTCGAATAGTTTATATATCGATGTACTTTGGTCATTATTTTATTATCAATCCCAACTATTTCTTCTTAGTTTGCCAAACTAAATGCCAATATTTGTTATAAAACTATTGTGGGCTCACGTTATTTAAAACGAGATATAATAAATAGCGGCGCTTTGCGGCGTTTATGTTTGCAGATAATCCGCAAAATTTAATTACCACGAAAACTAGTGATTTTACAGTTAAACTTTTTTTATTCATTTTGATATGAATGACAAATAAATAAATAAATAAATAAATAAATAATGATTAGTTTAACTCGGTTTATATCAAATGAAATGAAAACATTTTTGATAAGTATAGTCGATATATGTACAATCGTGTACAAACATACTTCAAACAATAAACAATAGTAATAACATTGTAAAATATCAGCCTGTCAGAAACTGTGAAATTCTGGGGGGCAGTCCCAGAAACAATCAAATGTGTAAACATTGTTCAATCATGTGATGGAGACTTTGCCAAAGCTATCACGGAACTTATTCCTTAACGACAAATGTGTGATCCATTTGGGAAAAGTATATATTATTTAATATGAATATAAATACATCTCACAGAAATCCCCAAACGTGAAACATATCAAAACTCGTGGATGAAAAAAAAAATGTTTTGTCAATTCTCCTATTTGTTAGTTGTGATACCCCTAGGGTCGCTAAATAATTCATAGTTTACGGTTCAAATAGATATGTATATCACTAAAAATCAACTTACATGCATAATGAAGCGTTTTTTTTTTTTTTTTTTTTTTTTTTTTTTTAAAATTTAAATGGTCAGTTAATTGATTGATTTTTAAGTTTACTGTCGCTGCGACAGTATTTCAGTCATATAGCGACGTCCAGCTAATTACAGGTAGAGGAAGACCCCAAATGCAATGAGGCATCCGGGTAGAACCACCCCGCAAGCCGGCTGGAAGGCTTCCTCGCATGAAAATCCGAATAACCCTGCCGGGACTCGAACCCACGCGATTAGGGGCTGAGTGAGTGTTAAAGTCAGTAGTTTTACCCTCTCGGCCACGGAGGCCCCGAATTTAAATGGATAAAATGATTAAAATTTCATTATGATATACCAAAGCATGCACCATTGTATACGCACGCATACCCCCCCCCCCCACACACACACAAACACACACACACAAACAAACAGATATACAGGCACACACACACATTTTATTTCTTAGTTTGTCACGAAAGTATATTGAATTTACGAATCTGATAATCTCACAAATAAAAAGAAGCGCTGGTCTCGCAATTTATATAAAATGAAAATTTCCACATATCTATTGCATAAAAATGTATATATAAATGTATATATTGCGGCATCGGTCACAATTGTTTCTTTCTACAATGA
This sequence comes from Solen grandis, assembly GCA_021229015.1. Taxonomy (NCBI): domain Eukaryota; kingdom Metazoa; phylum Mollusca; class Bivalvia; order Adapedonta; family Solenidae; genus Solen; species Solen grandis. The sequence goes on along the minus strand of JAIFHC010000609.1, from coordinate 18,927 downwards.
CTGGATGATAATTGAAACAAATCGGTAACTCAAAAATAGTTTTGGCCCAAATGAAGGGAAACCACATGTTTCCGGTGTATTAATGTCCCCGGGTGATTCTAAATGGATTCTTGATAATCTTGGTAAACAGTGTCTCCCTTGTCAGGAATAATATGTTTGAGGCACAGAAAACATATAGCCGGTCGACAATACCCAGACGTATCATACGGTGACTGAGGTTCGCCATTTCGTGACGTGATGGCGGGGTGAAAAGTCGAAACAAGACTAGTCAATATTTCATGTTGTCGGGGCGCCAGGCAATATGTTCAAACTTGGTTCGTCCTGTTCTAATCCTCGGCCTTGCGAAATGGCATAATGGAAACAAGCTGATGGCTTTAAAAATATTAATGCTATTTTCAGCAGAACTGTTATTTTGCCGTTTTTGTCAAATTATTATCGTTTGATGATACGATGTATCCGTACAATTCATCTGCATTTCAGTATAGTTTGTTTTTAAATTTGTTTTACGTCAAATAAGAAACAGTGTCTTAACATATTATACTAAGTTATACACAGTGATTGTTAAGAATGACTAGTACTTGGCGCCATTGAAGGTAGTTTAAAAATCTTTCCTATCTGGACTCGATCATACACTTCATGATTCCAGAATATATTGCACGTGTTCGAAGAAAAATATGCCTGTCCTATAAAGCAACTGGTCAATCGGAGATCAAACCTCGGCTGCTTTCTTGCTGCACTTAAGGTATACGCCCCATAATAGCTATCGAATCCATCAAAGCCATGCATATAACTTCACAACAATATAAGCGTTTAAGGTGCCAAACAACTAGAATCTTAGGTTAGTTCTTTTATAACGTCCCCTTGATATTTTTGTTGTTATGAGTTATCTCTCGTGAAAAAGGGCGAGTTTCTCCGTCTTCCTACGGTAAAGTTTTGATTTTTTCATGAAATTTGAAACAAAAACATACAATGCACATTTCTACCGTGAGTTTTTTCTCGAAAATCAAATTCAGTTTTTCATATTCATAGAAATTGTATATTTCCCATAGACTTCTATGTTATCTTAGCTGCAATTTCTATCCAATCAGTGAGCCCGAAATTTCAAATTCCTGGTCGATTTAATTTGTTAAGAGTTCGGGATTTTGCGAGACTTGTCTACTTAATAGAGATTTAACTTTTAAGAGTTAACGGCGAACTGCGAATGTCATTCTTTCAAATTATGCTCCGCCTTTTTCACGTGATAGTCATATATGGAAGTGTTTACTACACCGATTCCAACTCACGAGATGTGCACACTGGCGCATGTTGACGTCATTTGTAAACATTCAGTAAAGTTGTATAAAGTTGTAAATTACATACACATTAACATAAGAATGAGAAACTTCGGAAATACTTTCGCAAAATGATGATTATCAGCTCAATCCAAACGTACTCCTAAGGAAAGAATAAGATGCTAAAATAAATATTAAAATACAAGGATAGTCTGTTTGTTTGTTTATTGTGTTTAACGTCCCACTGACAGTATTTCAGTGATTTGGAGACGATGTCTACTTGAGACAGATATAGTGCTGCCACACTGCAGTATCACGCTGTAGACATGGACCATGATACCACGCCCAGTCACATTATCTTGACACCGGGCCTACCAGTCCTGCAACTACCCTTAAATGTTGAGCGCAAAGCAAGGGAGCTATATATACCAGTACCTATGTTTACGACTTTGGTAAATACAAAATTGGAAATTGATATAACGTTCATTAACAACTTACAGATCATGTAATAACTCGTTTGATTTGGATATTTAGTTTTGATATCTTCCGCTGACAGCTGCTTTTCTAAACGATTTTTATCTACATATATTTCGTTCTTCCCTTAATTTAATTAGTGGTTGAAATTATGTTTTGAAATTTAACGCAGTATAGTATTGATTTTTGAGACTCCGTCCTATCCACCTGTTCCCGGCGTGAATTACATCACATGACATGTAACATCTTATGTCAAAGGTCAATGCGTCGCTCTGTGCTGTGTATAGCTGTGTAGATCTACGCTCGGGAAGGCTGAAAAAATGAACATTGAACCGGACCCCGACTTTGATATCTTCGGCAAAAAAAGTGGTGATTAAAATTTGAATAAAAGATACTATTTTGAAAGGTTCATATATCTGCACCTATATATGTTATGTTGTGTTTTATAATATAGCAATGTGACGAAGTAATAGGGCGGGGCAAACTCTAAGTAAGTCAGTGTTTATGTATGAACTAAAAGAGAGAATTTAACAGTTAAGAAGCCAGAACGAGTGTTTATTAAGAGAGAATTTAACAGTTAAGAAGCCAGAACGAGTGTTTATTAAGAGAGAATTCAACAGTTAAGAAGTAGCTCGCTCTGGCTTCTGAACTGTTAAATTCTCTCTTAATAAACACTAACTATAACTTATATACAGATCATCTCCCCCACATGTAATAAAACTTGGAAGAACTCTCGTTAGAACCTTTTTATTTTTGGATGTCGTCAAAATGACAAAGTTTCATAGAATAGTACCATCCAGTGACAAGATACGGAATATGGCTTTTATGGGACTCAGACACATTGTTTGATTTTATTTATTGATACTAAGCCGTGCAATTGACTTTGACTTTTCCAATAATTTCACATCGTCGCTTTCCCTCTTCCTGTAGAAAACAAAAAGCATTGTGTATGCCAATCAGAAAGTAGCTCCGCCCCTTGGCTTCGCCCGGTTATTGATTTTTGCTCAGTTCTCAGTTAACTTTTCGTGATGGATGAAACAGCAGTTTAAACATTAGTATAACAGCATAATGTAGAAAGTGTAAAAACACACAGATACTATACATATGGCCGTAGCGGACATGTTTAATTTACGGTCCCAGGCCCTATATGCGGTCTCAGTAGTGCTTGAAATTGGTAAATTTTACTGAACATTACATAGCTTACATAGCTTATTTTGTAAAGCCTTGTAAACATATATCTAATTTTAAACATATCATCAACACAAAAAGAATGCCATACTCCTACGTCAAGCTACGTTATCAAGGGAAGTAATAACTATGGGAAGATTGCTAATTAATACCGGGACTTGTACCTAAATCTCGTACCAAATAAAAACTTATCTGTGCTGAATTGTTTCTTCATTATTGTCCCTGTTGTTGCTGCTGCTGTTGTTGATAATGACGATGATTTTTTTTTTTTACCACTGACATTAATACCACCACGAAGCTACATTTACATCTCTGATACCGCCTTAGTAGCTTACTATCTGGAAATTTCATGCATCTAGCAGATCCTGACTATTCCAATATTTATATAAGAAAGGAATTACCTGTTATAAAATGTATCTTCATAGATCTATATCTAATTTTCTTTGGGGACTAATTTTCATTGATTTCGTGGATGACTATAACCACGAATATTTATCCCCTCGAAAACTACTTATTTCATAGCCCGCAAGTTTTCTAGGACATGATTCCACGGATACATGTACCAACGAAATTGATAAAATCGCATATTTCACGAAATTTTATGACAGCGAAAATAAATGACTTTACAGTAGTTAATTTAAGGTATCTCAAATCATCATCACATAATGTGTCTACTATGATAAAAGTATGTTCTGTACTTTTTTGTTCTATATTTCTGATTAATTTGAAAATATTAGTTTTTTTGTTGTTTTTGGACCTTTTCTGTATGTCTTTGCTTTATCAAAGTCGTGCTTCAAAAACATGCGCGGCGTCTTTGATGCTTTGCATTAAAATTAGTCTTGTTATTTCCTCGCAAGATTACACAACGTGACACGTACCTAGTTTCGCGAGTTATAAAACTGCGCACTTGATTCCTCTCGCTAAGGAGGCATGGTTTATATTCGTCAACCAAAGCGACGTTCTATTTGACAGGCGATAAGGTTGAATGGAATATCGGTTTTTGTTGAAGTGTAAAATGGAGAAAAGTCAAAGTCAATCGCACGGCGTAGTAATTAATTGAATTGATATTCAGTCTGTCCAGTGACCTATATTACTGTTGTATCTTTAAGGATTTCCCGCTTCAAGTTTGCCCCAGGAATGCAGTCTGCTCCGAAATCTACAGTGTTCCATCTGCTAGGATCGGACAGTCGTTCATGAACTTCAAGATATGTAAATGCCCCACCGGTCTCTCTTGCCCCACTGAGCCTGGCCCCCAAACCCTCAGCACCGACACCGACAGATGGTGAGTATCACCGTTTATTACATAGCTATTATTTATGAGCCCCATAACATTTAAATGGTATTTTCAATTTAAAAAAAAACTGACGATATCAATAAAAGGGCAAATAATAATATCATTGTCGGACCGGGGCCGAAAGTGATATTATTGATTGGCTCTGCTATACCTGCAATTTGATTGGCTAAAGAGTTGCCCTCGGACAGATAACAGGGCCAATATCAAAATATATAACACAAGGTGACGTACTTTTAATTATATATCTCAGTGTATAAATTATTTCAATAAAAAAAAATAAAAGTGCGTTAGGGTACATGATCAACACACGTTGGTAAACGTTCGTCCTAAGGCGATGATACATTACGGATTGTATGCGTAACGCAATGCACGGCCAATATTCACTATAATACTCAAAACTATTGTGTGTCAGGACCATGTGGAAGAATGACATTGCCAGATTTGTTATCCTCTAAAAAATAAAGATATTTTTATTATCTGTTTATTATTTATTCGGTTTTAATAGAGTTTCACTTACTTTGATGTTCAATACTATGGTGTTGCATTGTGGGTAGTGTTCAACATTTTAGTGCTTCACATTTTTGGTTTTCATTTCTATTGGCCGTGACGCAATTTAGGGTTTAATACTATAGTGTTTCACTCACTTTAATGTTAATACAATATTGCGTCCCTCAATCAAGTGTTCAAAATGATAGTGCGTCACTCACGTCCGTGTTCAATCACTCAATTTAGTATTTAATACTATAGTGCGTCACTCAGTACTTTAATGTGTTACTCACTTAAGTGTTCGATACTATATTCATGTAGTATGTAAATCAAGATGGATTGACATCATTATATGAGCCTAAAATTCTTCTTAGTTGCCACTAACCGATATGTAATGGAAAAGATGATGACGGTTTTCTACGACGATGATATGTCATATGATATCTAAAATCCATCTTCTTCTCTTTTCTAACCGGGTTTATATAATTCTTATTGACAAAACCTAGAGCTTCAAATCCATACTATATTTTTTCTTAACGTTGTTCATAATTGAGTCTGCTGCCGAGGCACGATTTAACAAATTAGCTATATTTTTTACGACAGTAAAGTAACAGAGGACGATGCTAATATAGTTGACACCTGTTGTACTTCAATTGTATAGCCAGAATATGTTGAGTGATAAAATATATTTGGAATAATGGTATACAATTCCAATAGAGTACTTCCAATATGATGTTCACGCGAAATTTTGTCAACTGGTACGATGTCTTGCCAATAACAGAACACGGCCACATGACGCTTCTAATAGAATCTCGTCTGCCACGATATTACCATTCTTATGTCCCGCGTTTATCGTCCTAGCGTTCGAATAAAACACCCCGTGAAGGCTATAACCACGATTTATGAAGACATCAGTTGCAAATGAAAGGCATGATCCAGGAGTCTTTAACCAAAGACCAGTGTATGACATCAAATATTACGTCCTTGCGTCTTGACCAAATGACCTCCATGTGTCGTAAAAGCAGAGTCCGGCGTATGGTGCCGAGTCGTAAAATGGTGTCAATAAGGTTTAGTAACTCGCGCCCACATTTTAATCGAATCTTCGCCTCCATTTCACGCAATAACATACATTCAAATTGAAGACAGTCCTACCATTTAACTGGGCTACAGGTCGTCTTTGACCTCCATTATGGATTATATTTGGCCACTAAATCGAAACACGCGCACTCAAGTAGACATGTATGACGTCACACACACAAGACCTAATGGAATTTAAAATGTTTACTCCATAGTTTAATACAAACTTTATTACAGCTAGTAAAGGAAATCTTGATATTTTTTGTCAATTTACATCCTCCAAGTTCAATAATTAACTGACCTCTCACCTTATTCCACTCAATCTTAATCTAAAGAGATTCATTCTTTCATTATTGTAATTCGTTCATTTGTTAAGAAATAAGATTGCGTAGAAAATCTTATTCAGAAACGGTTACGGCCACAAAATAATGCATTTATGAATAATTGCAGTTCACTGTTGGTATTTTACAAATTTTCCCAAATGAACACAAAAATCAAAAGTAGCACAAATCAGAGGAGTGTTAAAAATAGTTTAACAATTGTTTTATTATCAATGATTTGATGATATAGTTTCAACAAGACTTTTAAAATTCCGATTTTAACAGATGGAAAAAAAAATCAATCCAGTTTTAAGCGGAAAAAAGAGGAGAGAAATTATAGTGGAGAGCATATAATGATCCCATTCTCATTTCTACTCATTAAACTAACCTTGGCAAATTAAGTGGAAAAAAACATTCGGAAAAAATCCCGTCACTTTGTGGATTTGTGTCATATTATAAACTAATTGTGTAAGAGGTGGATTGGTTAATGTTGAAATTCTTTACAGGCCATTAGGATACTTATTAATTTCACCACTCAAACTTCCTTCTAAGCGAAATATCGGTCGTTACAGAGAATCGGAATTGCAGACTCGCCCTAAGAGCAAGGCGACAGGAATAGCTTTCGTTAAAGCACGGAAATCATTATGAGAACATGTACATGTACAGTGAAACCTCTTTACAACGGTATTCATTATAACAGCATCCTCTTTATAACAGCAGTAGTTTTGAAAACTAAAGTGCATAATTTTTCTATGTCTCTGTTTCTTACAACGGTAATTTCTTTTTAACAGCAAAAGTCATTGAAACAAACACCGCTGTTGTAAAGAGAGTTGACTGTATATCAAATATAACTCTTAATTCATAGTATAGATCGAAACCAGTCTGTAACTCAATAATATTTTAAATCTATCATCCTTTTGAGTTTGCTCTTTTAGACATTTGTATACATGTAATCAATAAAATATCAATAAGGAGTTTGACTCTCTTTGAGGTGCTTTTCATTCAGGAATTGCCCCAGGCCTCATAAAGACAACAATGTCTGACAGGCCCTTAACTTGGTTAAATTATACATATAGGGGTGAGAGCGAAATTATGCTAAGTGCATATATACATATAAGCACTTAGCCTAGTTACGCTCTCACCCCTCGACATGTTTATAAGAATTATGTGTCTGTTTTAGACATGTTACGTCATTGAACTCTCAGATGCACAGTTTGTGACTTATATGAGCGCTATCGTTATCATGATCAAGAATATTTTGCTAGACTAAGGGTTAAATTAACCGGAAGCGCGAGTAAAACCTTATGATTTGCTTTAATTATAGTAAACAAATACCCTTGACGCTTCTGAGCTGAAACCCAACGTTAAATTTTAAAAGAGCAAGCTTTTGGTATTAGATTTTAGTAATAAATGCGCGTTGTTCAATCTAGAAACTTAGCAATATTTCTCAAAGGACTGTTATGTTTTGTCTTGGCAGAGAAATATATCTTGGTCATTTCTAACGTCGCGTAGTAATATATGGAACTATAAAGTTGATGGTGTTTTGGAACGGTTCTGTTTTATAGTGGGAACGTCTAATGGGAATAGAGAAGGCAGCAATACAATTAAGGACTGCCAGCCATAGAAAACATACTAGTATCTGATAGAGAATCTACAAAAATCAGACAAAACGTTTTTGGAAATGAAATACTAATGTGAAAAATACCATTATAAAATGTGTATAGGGTACTACTTATTCCACAAAACTGGCGTTTCTACACCTACGTTTCTGGTGCTTTAACTTCTACACAGAGTGAATCTGACCGCTTGCCTCATTTCATACATTTCTGACCATTAATATCTGTCATTGCTTTCACTTTCACATTACATGTACATATAGGATGATCTAACCATTGGTATCCGACGTTGCTTTTCTACCATTTATCGCTTGCTTTCACTTCCACATTACATGTACATATAGGATGATCTAACCATTGGTATCCGACGTTGCTTTCACTTCCACATTACATGTACATATAGGATGATCTAACCATTGGTATCCGACGTTGCTTTCACTTTCAATCATCGGACCAAACAGATCATTGGCATCTGTTAATTCTTTCACTCTGACATTGCTTTCACTTCTACACATAGGGTTGTTCTGACATTTGCCCTCTGACATTGCTTTCACTTCTACACATAGGGTTGTTCTGACATTTGCCCTCTGGCGTTGCTTTCACTTCTAAGCATCGGATTATACAGAAAAAAAATGACTTCTTTTACTTTCACTTCTTTACAATCGATCCCGGTGACCGAGTAGTAACAGCGTCGGCCTCGGAATCGAAAGGTCTTCGGTCTGATAAAGGATAAATGGTGCTGATAGAGCTTCGTTGCCTAGCGCTCAGCATATAAGGGTAGTTACAGGACTGGTTGGCCTGGTGTCAGGATAATGTGACTGGGTGTGGTATCATGCCACTTGTCTACGTTGTGACACTGAAGTGTGACAGCACTATATCTGTATCAAGTAGACATAGTCTCCAAATGTCTGAAATACTGTTGACGGGATGTTAAACCCAACAAATAAAACACTTCTACACATAAGACGGTTCTGACCATTGGTCTCTGACGTTGCTTTCACCTTTAAACTTCGCACCATTCTGACCATTAGTTTCTATTGCTGCTTTCACTTCCTCGCATTAAGTGTTTGTTACCATTGGCTTCGGAAATAGCTTCCTCTTCTAAACAAAGAGCCTCTTCGATCATGTTCTTCTTAGGTGGTTCCACTTATATTTTCTCACATGTTCAGTTGCAATAGATATATGTTCTTACCATCAATTTAATATAGTAGACTAATTCTAGTAACAGCTACGTTTTATTCTGACATTAACAAAACTCCCAATTCCTTAGTTGATTGTTATTAAGATCTTGTCAATGTCAAAATGGACTTTTTTGTACTGCTTCTTCTTAATGATGGGATAACATGAAATACGCCCTGGGGGCTTGTGATTAATTTTGATATTAGTGGCATGTGTTTATGATACATAATCACTTCTTACTCGAATAGATTAATATCCCGCCGAATGCCGTAAGAAAAGACAATGTGTAATGCATTGTATTTCTGGGCATTGAATTTAAGGACAATGTCGTGTTTGCACATGCTTGGTGATTTGATTTTGATAAAATGTACAGTCTGCATTTATGTTCCAGAAAACTGGCGATTATCCTTACATAAAATGTTTGTTTGTTTATTGGATTTAACGTCCCATCGAGAGTATTTCAGTCATTTTTCAGTCATTTGGAGACGACGTCTTCTTGAGACAGATATAGTAGACATGTGACATGATACCACACCCAGTCACATTGTCCTGACACCGGGACAACCAATCCCGGAACTACCCTTATATGCTGAGCGTCAAGTAAGGGAGCTATACCAGTACCATTTTTAACGACTTTTGTATGTCGCGGCCAGGGATCGAACCCACGACCTCCCGATTCCGGGGCGGACACATAAAATGTCGCCTTAATATAGAGTTGACTCGGGATTATATAAGAATTTTTGTACAGTTCATTCTGTATTCATTAGTCACCGCGACCACCCGTATTAAACAGCAAATCTGTATTAGCAGCCTTCTGTACTAAGCAAAGCCTGTATAAGCGACCAATCGCACTAAGCCACCTAACTGCATTAGCTACCATCCATACGAAACAGCCAATCTGCTGTAGCGTTCACCCGTATCAAACAGTTAATCTGCTTTAGCGGCCACCCGTACTAAGCATCCACTTGTATAAGTGACCACCAGCACGAAGAAAACTACCTGTATTAGCGACCATCTGTAAGAAACAGCCAATCTGCAATAGCGGCCACCCGTATTAAGCCTGTATTAGCAGTTACTCGTACTTAGCAAAGCAGTAACCTGTTCTTAGCAACCAAGTCATCGGCAGCGTATGTTACAAAAAAAAAGCTTAATTAGCCATGTGAGTAGATCGCACGCCCTGTTACCATGAGGTTTTGTATCTGATCACACTCACGACGTGCAGAACCCAGTTTGTTGGATATAACGTACCACCGACAGTATTTAAGTGATTTGGAGAGTATGTCTACTTGACAAAAATAAAATGTTGCCGCATTGCAGTGTCACGCCGATTGCATGGCATGGTACCACATCTAGTCACATTATCCTGACACCGGGGCAATTAGTCCTGGAACTACCCTTATATGCTGAACTCCAAGCATGGGTGCTATATCAGTTTCTTCTTAACGACTTTGGTATGTTTCGGCCGGGGATCAAACCCACGACCTCATCGCCAGTGGCGGGTACCCGGGACGGTACACAGCTCAGTTAAAAATGGTTCAAGTATGTCGGCACTGCTTGCCGCTTAGCATTTAAATGAATGATCCGATGCTATGGTAGGGTGCCTGGGTGTGGTATCATGCCACTTATTCACGGAGGTATATTCTAGTTTATGTGAATGGGTTGTTGCCACTTGTACTTTTATAAAACCCAAGCAAACAAAACAAAGAGACAAACAAACGCATCCGTATGTTCTATAAATTATTTATTGAACAGAATACGATTTTGATAGCATTGATGGAACACAGGGACTCGAAGTTGTTTGGGGTTAATCACACGCGTTCCATTCTTCATGCTACCACTATCCTTTATAACCCCAACCCCTGTGGTACAAAATTGCATATAGCACAGAGTGATTCGATAAGTGTATGTTACATGCTAGACAGATTACGTCAGTTATGTTTTAGTTTTGCCTCCAGCAAATCTTGATTTGTGCTCATCCCCGATGCGGAGTGAAAATGTAACTTCAAAGTTTTAACTAATTTTAAGACGTGACAAGACATCGAGGATTAGTTATTGAATTCTGGATCAAAAACTCAATTTGTTTTAGATAGAATAAAAAAGCAGACATGTTTAGATGTAATCAGAATTTAAAAAACGTGGAGGAAAACGTAAAACGGGAGGTGTAATTGTATCCCTGGGTGGTTGGCTTATCTATAATGTCAGTCTTCAATATGCTGCCGCACGCTAGCTTGACTGCTAAGTTCTTGAAACAAGTCAACAGTTTGCGCGTAAGTCAATTAGCCGTCTGTGTTCTAATAAAAAATATTGAAATTCTTTTTCATGATGCTGGTTTTGAGAATGTAGACTTCTTTGTTCTTTGGACTCCCGAATGTCTTGCCACTTGTTTTGAATCCCCGTTTGAGATGGCACAAGATAATGGGTCACATTATCGTCGAAAACCCACGGTATATATTCCATTATTACTTCTGTATTTACCGTGGGATTTTAAGCTGGGAAAACTTCGTTTTCATGAATATTAATCACTTACTTGCTGACCAATGAAATAAAGTATATTATTTTGAATACTCTCCGTTGAAATTTACAAAAGCAAAACCTGACTCATTGTTCCAGCAAGATAAAAAAAACAACAACTCCTGGTTGGTCGATGGGTCTACCCCAGTGCCTGAATTCGATCTTCATGTGTAATGAAGACTGAAATACTTAAGTGAGATTAAATTTCACTCACTCACTCACTCACTGATAAAATAATGAAAATATTCCACAATACAGGTATGGCATCTGCCAACCAGTTGAGGCTTTACCAAGATGTCAAAGGGGAGAAATTGCCGAGGAGATCCGAGTGAATGCACGTGACTTCAACGGAAGAACATATACAAAGGTAAAGAAGCAAATCACTATATCAATGTACAAAATGTTGTCATGCGATACATGTCACGTGTATACTACATGTATATAATGACATATGTATGAGTGTATATCGTATATGGATTTATTTCCTCAAGACCCCCACCGGTCTTAACCCTTTCGACCAAACTCCGCCGCAGTAGTTACCTCCCCTTACAGTTTTGCTTGCAAGGGAGATCACTGTGTGGAGTTTGCCCCTCGACAAGCAACATATTACAATGTAGACATTTGTTTCTTAATCATTATAAAGTAGCTCTCATACATGCGCGAGGTGGGTGTTATACTAAATTCAATTTTTTCGCAGACGTTCGTAACATATGGAGGTTGTCAAAATAGTGGACTTTTTTTAAATATTTCTTTCTTTTTTTATCTTTTTTTTTTTATCTTGCCTGCTAGCAACTAGCTCGTCACTAGTTCATACATGGTCGTAGTAATCGTAACTGCGTTACCATGGTAACCTTGCACACAATGTTGCGAATATCCGAGACTAGTACGAACATGGTACGAACAATGGACCGACAAGTATTTTTGCTAGAACTCAGTTCGTAACTTGACCAAATTTCGCACACATTTGTGCATGATCGCAGACATTCATATCCGAAGATTTGCGCTTGTATGGGAGCTGCTTAAATTGCTTATACACCCACCGTGGGAACCTTAAAATTTAAGACTAAGAGAGGAATTTTATATCCAGTGCTAGTGTTTCATTTATGTCTTTTATTTGAAATTTACACTTTGTGTTTTTCAAACAAAGAATGTGACTCGACACAGTATAAATCCGCCAAGCCCGCCTTGCTATAAATAATACAGCAGTGACGGTGCTCATAAATTGACAATGCACACCTTTTTTCATGTGCGAAAGTGCACTTTTTTGTTTTCTCATGCGACACATTTATTTTATTTCATTATCTTATTTCGTTATTACGCTAATAACTTCGTTTTTATTCTTATTTTGTGATAATAACCCCAAACTTCAAACAAAAATTTATAAATATATATCTAAAGAAATTATATTATAATTTCGTTATTAAAAATAATTATTTAGTAATGAAATTACTCGAAAAATAAAAAATAAATATTACATGTATTTCGTAAATATAGAATCTGACATGAGCTTGCCATTTCATTTCAAATGAGGGCATGAAAATATTACTAAGGCGAGCTAATAATATTTTTATCAACGATTTAGTAAAAAAAATAAAAAAAATTAGTTAACAATAAGAAAATAACGATTTGATGTGTTTATCCTCATATTCAATAAAAATACATGTAATCCAGCTATTTGTGTTCAACACAACATGCATTTAGACTACACGTGTGTGACGCGAAGTAAAACAATTATTCGTCAAATAAATGATCAGTAACGTGTAGAGTATAGGACAATAGTTGACGATTATACGAAACCAGAAACAGCTGTTTAAAGCATAGTGTCATATAAAAAATGGCTTAACTATTTGTGATAAGTAACCTTAACTCTAAAGCATATTTCCCTCTTTTCTCTCCGTTAAAATGAAATGATATGATAGCTCTATTACAGATTTTCGAAACATTATTCATACGGAAGAAAGTCTATATGTCACAAGGGATGGAAAACACGTGTGTATTATTGACAGTGCTTCCAATGCTTGAATACTTGTATTTAAACTTAAGCCTCGAACAAACAACGATGAAATTCTATCTAAAACTTAACGTTTTTTTTTTTGTTAACGTCTGCAGTTTTATGATCTTTCCCATGTCCAGGACTACTGATTAGTGGCATGATGAGACATCATATTGAACTAATAGATAAAGGTTTAAAACATATCTCTGATGTCTTGAGGGTTTGTTTAAGTTGAATTTAGAAGAGGAGTCGGATGTTTTTGAAAAAGGATCTGGTATAGCTTCCTTGTTTTTGGCGCTCAGCATGTGAGGGTAGTTTCAGGACTTGTTATCCCGGTGTTGTGATTTGTTGCCCCACGGGGCCACTTTATCTTTCTCGTGTAGACAAAGTCCCCCAAAATACTGTCCCTGGAACTTAAACCAAAACAAACACACACTTCAACACAACATACTGGGTAATTAGTCGGATTATATTGACTGAATTAGTTAACATGACATAATCTGTATCTTTAGAAATTTACGTGTATTCTAGAACATCGTACACTAAACTGACGGGAAACTCTCCATACAGCTTCTCTCTTCGAAATAATATACCTACCGGGTTGGGCCGGATATTGCCGAGTAGATACGGTTGATATGTCAGTTCCTTGTATGTTCCCCGTAAGGCCATTTTCCGTAAGCATATATCAAATTCAAATACCGCATTTTTTTTTTGGTGGGGGTGGGAGGGGGGTGGGGTGGAGAAACATCATTATCAGAGTGTGTATGCACGTACATTTTCCCAGAATCGATACAATTTATTTTGATGTATCGACTCTTGTTTTCCATAACTGTCAAGATTACAGTAGCAGTCTTTCCTGATCGAAGTTTTTTTTAAATGCAACCGGTAAACATCTGTGGGAGTAACATAAAAAATCTCTTCACTTCAGATCCACTGCACGTGCCCAAGTCACGAGACCAATGATGTTTCAGAAGGGAAAGCCGCGACGCTGTGGACCGACACGACTTCCGATTCTTCCGAAGCCAGGACCATATATCACTTGATGTGCAGTGGTAAGTATGTGTTATCTTTTGTCTTTTTTTTTTGGAGATAAACGTCACCATGACAGTATATAAGTCATATGGCGACTTCCAGCTTATTGCTAGAAAATGAAGGAGCTCGAACTCACAAGGGCAACCGTACAGAGCCATCTGCCACCTTCTGCCAACCAACTAATTCATAAGTGGTTGGTTTCATCCAGAGGGCCGGGAAAACCATAGAGTTGCATTTCGGTTGTATTCTTAACTTGCATAAAATGGAGGTATAGACCAGGCGCAGTGTTTTCGTTACCATTCTTGGTTATTACTTTGCATGTATACATTTTTGAAGAAATGTTCAACACGTTTCTGGTTTTCTTTCATGGAAAAACTATATGTTTTATAACAGTATCAAAGTTTTATATAGTATACACAAAAGGCAGGATTCAAAAAATGTATTTAAAAGTTCCAAAAACAGAATATGGAGTTGGGTTGAGTTCCGGCCGTGTGATAAGAGTGTCCGTCTCAGGAGATGACGGTCACAAATGTTTGCCATAACCACAGGAAGTCATGCACCTTCCCAGTGATAATTTAAACCCTGCATCCCCCAGCCATGGCTAGGTACTAGTAAACTTCCCACAAGCAGTATCACATTCACAGCAACGTGTCGTTTTGTGTAGACCAGGTCAACTAATGACTACATGTTACCTCTCTGTAGCATTTGGAAAGTCGGTCATGTGTAACCCCTTGAAGTGTTTGTTATGATTGGAACAGTTAACTTGACCATCGTGTTCTGTCCGGCTTTATATACACGAAGCATCTTAAAACTAATTTTTTTCGAAATATCGCCAATCTATATCGTCGGAGGTCCTAACTGCGCCCCTGTCCTAACTGCGCCCCTGTCCTAACTCCGCCACCTTCCTTTTTTTTATTTCTAAGTCTCGCTAGATTTTATCACACGCGTGTGCGACTGTGAGAATTCTTTTACTATGTTTCTGTAAATAAACCCAGATGATTTTTGTACGAAATTTTGATTCAAACTGATAAATATTGCAAATTTTATCTCGCACCACTCTTTTTATATGTTTTTTCTTAATACAAAATGATTTCCACGCAGAATGGCCCTTTTACACTCAATTTTTTAAAATAAAAGTATCTGCTGTGTTTACATATTTATAAATGGGAGTCATATGTGTACAATTCGCAACTGCTATGACGTCACCTAGGGGGCGGAGTTAGGACCACACAAAATGATGGCATACTATTTGACTCGTAATGTATTTAATGTTATTTTCGAGTGAATAATTATTTATAAAAGAATTATTTTGGGGGGTATCAGTGTGAATTTGATAGAATTAATTGGTACGTGAACAGTTTTTATTCTATCTATTTTATTTATGTTGCATTTCCTAATTAAATCTTAGGGGGGCGCAGTTTGGGCACTCGAGGATATATTAGGAGATATTAAATTCTGGCAGTAAACATCTAATTGATTGGATGAAAGAAACACTTTTTCATAACTGTAAACAAATTTTATCAACTTTTTCAGACAGAAAAAGCAGATATTTGAATGCTGCCTACATGAATAACAAATCACTGATTTTTTCACTTATTAAAAGGGAACTCATGACCTAGAACATGTATACGTCCCTCTTTTCAAGGTGACCTGGTAAAGGGATAGCATGCATTAGTGTGGTACATGTCAATTAGTAAGGCATAATGTCACTTGACTATAGCGTAATGGCGTGTTGGCAATGAGACTGCTTATTCTGTTTTATCTTAAATTTTCAAAATGAACAACTTTCGGTGGGGAGTTAAAACCAAGAAATAAAACAACGCGGGCGAAGAATACATTTATTCCAAATAGTTTTATTTCTTGTTATTTTGTTCTCGTAGATACTTATTGAAACTAGTAATTTAAGGTAATTCAAGATAATGCTTATTTATATGCAAACCGACCTGTTTAACAATGCGCTTTCCGTGCAAGTTTTAATTAAGTCCACATGTCTGGTAGATTAAAGCATACATGTCCCTTTTATGTCACCGTAGAGTTCGAAGTTCCCTGCGTTAAGAGTAATGAAATATTCTGATCTGTTAAAAACATGGGCTAGTTTGCCTTATATGTGTGCATAATCTTTGTAAATCTTCTCGTCTGAAACCAAAAATCTTAAAGATCTTGTGTATAGCATTGCCCCAAACTTCTCTACCAAAAGATGGGTGGGGGGTGGATATCGACATTTTAACGTTAGTTTTTGATTAGCTTGGTTTTAAATTTTATACCAAGAGTCAGTATAGAGTTTTAGGATTAAAGCTTGAGCACAATTTTAAATACGACCAAATGGAATCTTAATTAAGGAATAAATGATTAAGAAAAAAAGTTGCCAGATCCTGTAACGCGACTTTCAGAAATTGGATGTGTAAACCACGTGACCGGAAACGCACCTCACAAACTTGATTTGAAGCCATTACTTTCTTGTAATTTAGTGAGTATACACGTATGTGGTGATTAGACGGCGTAACGTTATAAGGCGTGATCACGTGATCACTGGATAGCGCGACATCTTATTTCCTATACCGGACCGTAAGTCTCACTTACAACAACTTATCTAGCTACGTTTGGCAAACGTTTGATTGACTAGGTGACATCTGGTTTCCTGGAAGTTGTGTTTATCGAGTATACACTCTTCCAGCGACGCCTTGAAACCTGAGATCGATACAAACAACTCTATACTCATATAGACTCATTTTAACCCTTTCCCTCATATAGACTCATTTTGACGCACTCAGTAGGTATCACATAAAGCCTGATCTGCAGAAAACCACAGTCAAACCTTACGAAATATAATTATAAAGTCCTCATTTCCAGACCACTGAGGAGCAACGAACAGCATAAAACCTGATCAGCCTGCGAGTTACTCGCAGGCTGATCTGGTTTTATGTTGTTCGCAAAGGTCTTTTCATGGTTTCCTCTATGAGGGAAAGGGTTAATGTGTCCATGTACGTCATAAAGTTTTCAATTTTTCGAAAAAAATTATGGTTTTCTGATGATTTCTGAATTAATGGCCCGCGCGCAGTATATTTCGCCCACGTGTTTTCAATAGCACCAGAACACACGTCAACATTGGATATAGTCATTTGTAATAAAAGACATGGAAAGGTGTTGGCATTGAACGGTATTCGCGTCAAGCTGCGTCTATGTTAGGTTATTTGGAGACCATCTACTTTAAGCAGATGTAGTGCAAATACACTACAATACCACGCCGTAGACATGTGACATGATACCACGCCCGGACCCGGTATCTGAACACGTGACCAGCCAGTCCCGGAACTACCCTGTATATATGCTCGGAGCCAAGCACCGAGTCTACTTTGGTAAATCGCGACCGGGATTGAACTCGCAATTTTCTTCTCCCGTGTCATTCTGCCGGTTTTACATCTTGAAGTTGCAAACACGAGCCCTTCTGCAAAGAAAAACATGTCGACTGGAATATAACGTGTGAACTTATCTCTTTAATCTCATACTGAGACTGATGTTGCTTGCAAAATTAATAACATTTAATATTTTTTCTACTGCATTGCATGAACTTGAATAATCTCTTAGTGCACCTTTGTTAAAGAAAAAAAAAGTCAAACTGTTCACACTCAAGCAAATGATGTTTGTCATGGGCGTTTTGCATAGTCAAAATGTTCCAACACGTTTCAAAGCTTTCCTTATATTCTAGTAGTGAAAAAACTTGAAATGTTTCAGATCGTTACGTCTTACCAAAGCATCCAAGTTACAGTTTTCATGATTTCAGAGGATTGTTTTGTAAATGATAACGTAGTGCGAAAGTATTCTTCAGCAGATGAGAGTTACGATATGATTTGTTTTATGTTCAATCTCACCCTAACTGGCGCTCGCATTAAAGGTAGACTTACATTGACCTTTGAACCTTTGAATAGCAAATCAAATCGTCGGCTTCAAAATGCTTGGGTATAACTTCATCAGCTTCAGCGAACGAACATTTTAATTTTGCGAATGTCACCAAGATGTTCCGATTTCAAATTCAAAATGTTTCGAAAGGCGCATTCTGATTGGACAATTTTCTTATTAATAGCCATGGCGTAAAGGTCGCCTTTAGATGACCTTTCAATGGTTGCTATCCTGAGATCTTCGTAGCGTAGAGTATCGGAGCTAATTTTTGTGAGATTGCAGTCAAGCATATATCGTTTCAGAGGATTACTTGAGCAAACGGGGACGATTTGGCAGCGGAGAGGGAAGGAACAGTGGCAGAAGTCGTTTCTACTTCTACAGAAAATGAAAAGCTACATTGTTAGCGGTACACGGACAGCACTGTATAATATTATACTGATATTGATGCATATGTATCATTGATCATTTTAAATAAAAAAATAGATCATTAATTTGATAAAAACTGGTTTCATTTTAGTATAAAAAGTATGAAGTGTTAAAGTACGGTAAAGTACGGTAGTCAGTAAAGTTTAAAAAGTAAAATAGCTTT